>JACXGK010004631.1:0-37113 GCA_016801125.1 Novumbra hubbsi
GGGGGGGGGGGGGGGGGGGGGGGGGGGGGGGGGGGGGCTAGGAAAGAGGGGATGAATAAATGGATGCTGTGGATTGATAAAGGAAAGGGCAGATGGGAAATGAACACGGCATGCTACGTTGGCCACTCGTGAAGCCCTGATTGTTGGATGAAGTGGATATCTATGTTCTGTATCTGGGTGTCAGATATTGATTGACAAACCAATTACATGGAGACATAAAAACAATATTGACAAGACAATATAAATGTTACTTTAGGGAACATTGGAGCAAGTTGGACAGAATATGTTACAGAAAGATAATGACCAGTGTCCTGTGAAGGACAACGTGAATGAAAGAGTTGCAGATACAGACATAAAGACTAAGGAAGTGTGTATGTCAGCAGATAAGCCCTCATGTCTAGTCCTTAGGCTTGTGTATCAGATCTGACAGGGCAACACCAATGTTCTTAGATAGATTATCTACGGCTTCCATGTGATTTACTGGACTCCTCAAAGCATTTAGGAATTTCTAAAATTCCCTTGAAAACGTAAATGTACCTAGGTGGGCTTTACCAAACGTATGTTTTACTGGCTGGTAAACAACTGTTCTCAAAGCAACTGTCACATACGCTGTCAAGTGAATAATTATGCCTGAAGGAAAAGGCCTTTCTAGAAAGGTCATTTTCATACCTTTAGAAATGTTCAATACAATCAAAAACATACATATTAAATACATAGCCTTTCTTTCACAAGACACTATCTGTAATTTATACCTTTTAACAAGATTACAGGTTGTGACTCCTGCAAGAGGGAGACTACATACTAACTGCTATGGGTACAGAGGGCCTTTCCAGGTTGTAGAACTCACACTTTGTCCTTTAAATTTAAATAATTAGACTCCGTAACACTCTATAGTGCTGCAGTCTAGTATTAAAATGACGTTGAGCACACTATAAAGTAACTGTTAGTCACAGAGTCATTGACGTTTTACATGTGATGATGCTATATGTTTCTTGTTGTTGCCAGGCTTATAGGGATAGTGGGTTACTGTGTCAGGTGAAGCGTGTTGAGACAAGTCGGCCCAGTGTTGACTGGAACATATCTGGCTGTCATTCCACAATGATCCCAGTTTGGGATACTTCCTCTCCTTTCTCCACAAACCCTCGTCCCACTTATTATTTCCATTGGAATGTCGCGCTCAACTTGCTGTCACACTTTCCATTTTCTTAAGGCTTTATTTGCCCTTTTCATTGGAAATGTTCCACATGGAAGTCTTATCCTGAGAGACATAAGAGGGCATTAGGGTTAAGTGCTTTGCTCAGGGGTATGACTACAGATTTATGTTTTTATTACCTTGTCAGCTTTTGAACCAACGACCTTTCGGTTACTGACCTACCACTAAACACTAGTTAGGCTTTCTGACACTCATGGCATGGGGTATGTGCTGGCATTTTATTGTCCTATATAACCAGGTTAGAATGTAGAATGATTTATGTTCATTTACTGACCCACTACTCTTCAAAATTGTCTCTTTCCCTAGTTCAGTTTTCCACTCTTTATTCTCAAACCACTTGTCATTCATCATCCTTCATCTATTCCTCCTTCCCGTGTGTATCCATGGCATTGTGTCATCTCCCCCGTGTCTCCCCCCTGTGTCCCACCAGTCGAGGGTCTGCGAGAGGAGGAGTTGGTCCGGAGTGGGAGTCGTGAGCAGCGGAAGAAGATCCTGCCAGGGGGGTCAGGGTCCGGGGAACTGGATGACCTCTTGGAAACCCTGGTGGATGTACCCACGGTGGTCTACAGAGAGCCTACCACCACTATTACAGGTAGGGGGCGCTCTAACCCTCAGGGCAAGTGAGTGCATTTCAGAGCTATTTGGAATGTCCTTACTCAAGCCAATAAGCACTTACTGTAGGTGAATGTTATAAGTAATGATCAAATATTGTGCAATTGATGGGCTGTAACAGGATTCTGTGAATGATGGTTATTTCCCTTGGTGCTTGCTGTGGTAATTACATATAGCAGCGCTTTTGGCAAATGGTGGCATGCAGTATCCCATTGGTTGAGGGTAGATCATTGCTTTTGGTGGCAACAGCGCACACATCATCTCCTCACATCCTCCCTGCGGTTGATCTAAAGGTGTGCTCCGGTCCTCCGCCACGGGCTCTGTCATTATGTGTGCGGGTTAGCGACGGGGGTTGGGGGCTGGAGACTGGAGAGGCGCCAGAAGTCTCCCACTAGGTCTGTAATGAGAGCCCTGTCGCTGCGCCACAGCTGTAGTCTGGCCCTGGAGAGGGACTGGGGAGTAACAGCGGGAATGGAGGGCCGGGGGGGGCGGGGGGGGGGGGCTTCGCTAGTGTCCCGGTACCTCATTAGAACGGAGGACCGTAGGATCTCACTGTGGTATTCCTGAAGGTGTAGGTCGTCATACAGGCGCTGGTCATCAGGTGCACTTTGTTTCTATACCACTGCCAGCTGTCAAATTGGGTTTCTTTAGAGCCACCGGCTCCCCCAGAAACAACCACCCCCATGAATGAACTGCTGACCGAGAAGACCTCCAGAGAGAAGAGGAAGCGGAAGAAGGAGCGCTCTAAGGGGGAGGAGAAGGAAGTGCAGGGGACAACCCAGGGACAGGAGCCGGCGTCCGACATGGAGAAGCTGAGGAAGACCGTCCCCAGCGATCCTGTCACAGGTATCGTTACTCCCCATCACCACAGACACACCTTGGAAAGACTGTTGCATCATTCGTTTTCCAAGGCAACTTTATTGGCCCCACCTACGAATGGGGAGGTGGGGTAAAGTAACAGGTTCCGTCTGTTCCTTCTTTGAGATGAAATAGTTAGTACGCTACCATGAAGAATTGTTATTAACTGAACTGTGATTTTAGACCTGATTTTGATCCAGGATTAGGTAAGTACCATGCCAGAGTACTAAACCAGCAAGAGTGAGACAACATGTTTACTGATGCCCAGTGTCTGTTCATATTGTTTCCCATTGATAAGGTGACGTGGCCCATTCAAAAGCTATTGGGAAAACACCAACCTCAGGCACAAAGGGATGAAGTCGCAGTATAGGAGTTGAGAGCTTACTTCATAATTGAACAATGGTGGATAGAGAATGTGATAGGGTCTGTTACGGATGGGATGACAACGTTTCCTGGAGTAGGGGTGACGGAGTGGACAGGATAATGATGGCTTCCCCTGTATGCCCCTAGGGATGAAATGTACCTCTCTTCTTTAATCCTCTGTAACAGACATACATAGACCCACACACGCTAGGACCTCTGCTACACCACCACTGATATAACTTGTGGGCCAGTACTGTCACTGAAAGGTTTCTGGGTCAAATCCCGGTGGGGCCATGTGGCTCTGCCCTTGAGGAAGGCCTGTCGTCGTCATAGTTATTCCTTCCTTTAGATGAAGCGGTTTTGATCATGGTGTCTTTAATCCAGAGGTATCCACTCGAATGGCCTTTGAGTGTGACATCACAGCAGCTGCAGACGTGGTCCTGTTGGTGGACGGTTCCTGGAGCATCGGACGCACCAACTTCAGACGTGTCAGGGACTTCCTGGAGGGTCTGGTTGTGCCTTTCCAAATCGGCCCTGACCGGGTACAGATAGGTGAGACCCTGCTGATCTGGCTTTTGGTTTCAAAAGTTTGGTGTATGTGATCTCATAATGAATACAACAAGATGCCACATAAATAATACCTCCGCAGGCAAGAGTCTTTTGATGTTAAGGAGTCTGTACTTTTTCTTTCATCTTAATCCTGGTGGTTTTGGCCCGGATATTATTGCTACCGCTGCATGTAGACCCTGCCACTTTGCTTGTAACTGTACAGGACATGAGTATGTGTTGTGGAACCATATCAACGGATCGTTGCCTTACCGTTTCCCAGCCCTGTCTCAGTACAGCGGAGACCCACGCACCGAGTGGCAGCTCAACAACTTCACCACCAGAGAGCAGCTGCTGGAGGCGGTCAGGAACTTCCGGTACAAGGGAGGCAACACCTTCACGGGCCAGGCTCTGCTGCACGTCCTGGAGGAGAACCTGAGAGAGGAGGCGGGAGCGAGGCCTGACACCCCTCGTTTTCTGATCCTGCTGACGGACGGGAAGTCGCAGGACGACGCCATCTCTGCAGCCAATCGGCTGAAGGGCACAGGCGTGGAGATCATCGCTGTAGGTGAGGTCTTGATCCGGGCCATTTTGTTTCTGTGATGGAGAGAACTGCGGTCCACCTGGTTCCTTATGGCAGGTTATTTAGGCTTGGTTTTGTTTGTCAGACGTGTGTTACTGAACATTAATATGCGTGTGTAAAGAGGAATTTCCATGAATGTTTCTGAACATTAATGTGAGTGTGTAAAGAGGAATTTCCATGAATGTTTCTGTACAATAATGTGAGTGTGTAAAGAGGAATTTCCATGAATGTTTCTGAACATTAATGTGAGTGTGTGCAAAGAGGAATTTTTATGAATGTTTCTGTACATTAATGTGTGTGTGCAAAGAGGAATTTCCATTAATGTTTCTAAACATTAATGTGAGTGTGTAAAGAGGAATTTCCATGAATGTTTCTGAACATTAATGTGAGTGTGTAAAGAGAGATTTCCATGAATGTTTCTAAACATTAATGTGAGTGTGTAAAGAGGAATTTCCATGAATGTTTCTGAACAATAATGTGAGTGTGTAAAGAGGAATTTCCAAGAATGTTTCTGAACATTAATGTGAGTGTGTAAAGAGGAATTTTCATGAATGTTTCTGTACATTAATGTGTGTGTGCAAAGAGGATTTTCCATTATTGTTTCTGAACATGAATGTGAGTTTGTAAAGAGGAATGTCCCGGAATGTTTCTGAACATTAATGGAAGTGTGTAAAGAGGAATGTTCTTGAATGTTTCTGAACAATAATGTAAGTGTGTAAAGATAAATATCCCTGAGTGTTTCTGAACAACAATGTGAGTGTGTAAAGAGGAATGTCCCTGAATGTTTCTCAGGTGTGAAGAATGCAGACGAGGCAGAACTGAGACAGGTGGCGTCTGAGCCCCTGGATCTCAACGTCTACAACGTGAATGACTTTCCTCTGCTCAGTAAACTGGTGGGCCGGCTGGTGCAAATCCTTTGTACTAAAATTGAGGAAAGCAACATTGTTAAGAGTGAGTTCAGTACGTCTGTAGGTGTGCCTAAATCTGACACAAAGTCAATGAGAAATGAAATACCATTTTGAAGTACCATTTGGACCCGATTAGGAGTCAAAATGGTAAAGCAAAGCTTCCTGATTTGCCTGCAGGAAAAGAGCAGCCGACGAAGGATCCTGTGCAGTCTTATCCCAGCCCCACAGACATGGAGTTCTCTGAGCTGGGCCCCAGGGAGGTGCGGCTGGGATGGACCAGACCAGCCCGACCAGTCCTGCAGTACAGAGTGGTGTTCCACAGCGCTGAGGGTCCGAGCCCACAGGAGGTCAGGCAGTCCATTTACAGCTGGGTTGTTACAGTTCCTAGGACCTCTAGAGATGTAGTCCGTGAAACAGTACAGTTGTGTCAACTCTGTTTGTTCAGGTGGTTGTGAACGGGACTGTTTCCAGTGTGTTGCTGGGGGGACTCACCTCTCAGACCCACTACCACATATCCGTCTTCCCTGTCTACGAGGACAACGTTGGCCTGGCCCTCCGAGGGACCGTCACCACGTGTAAGGCGGAACCTGTCTGAACCTCCTTAAAAGAATATTACGTACCAAAGCATAGAAATGACTGGTCCATTCTGCCCTATGTGACTCCTCCCACCCGGGTCCACAGTGCCCCTGGCCATGCCTGTGGGTCTGGAGGTGAAGCCCTCGTCCCTCGGCAGTCTGAGGGTGCGTTGGGGGCCTGCGGCGGGGGCCACTCAGTACATGGCCCTGTACTCTGCCCTCAGTAACGGAGAGCCTGATGATGCCAAGGAGGTGAGATCAAGGGGGTGTGTCTGTTGTTGGCCTCTCTGTGTCTGTTCCTACTGTGTCTGTGTGTGTCTCCTGAGGTAGTTCCTGTCAATGGTCTGTCTGTGTGCGTCTGTTAATGGCGTGATGTGTCTGTCTATGTCTTTTGACGTCGGGTGTGTGTCTGTTGATGGCGTGTCTGTTGATGTGTCTGTGTCTTTTGACATTGGGTGTGTGTCTGGTGACGACGTGCCTGTTGATCCGTGTGTCTATGTATGTAGACGCTGGGTGGGTGTATGTTAATGGCGTGTATGATTCTCCGTGTCTCAGGTGAAGTTTGGGGCCGACCAGACGGACGTGGTGCTGTCTGGTTTGTTGCCAGAGACAGACTACTCCGTCACCCTGTACGCGCTGTACGATGAAGACCCCAGTGATCCTGTCACCGCCATCGCCACCACGTGTGAGGGAGTCATCCCCGTCCAGTGAACCACAGGGGAATCGAGTTGAGCTCAGAAGGGCTGAACCTGTCTGTCTCTGTCCCCCCCTCTCCACAGCCCCCCTGCCCTCCCCGGTGAGTATCCGCTTCCCCATGGTGAGCCACAGTATGATCAGGGTCAGCTGGGTTCCCGGAGGGGTCGACGTTCCCCGTCACAGAATCACCTGCAGCACCAACCACGGCAGTGACGTCAAACAGGTAGTCGCCGTGGAAAGGAGCAGTCTGTGTTTTTTGACCCCTGATTGTGAAAGTGGCCTGTTTGTTTTCTATATGTGACCCATGGCATTCAAACCTCTGGCACTGTATCATATTACACCTCCAACCCAAACAGGGGCTTACTTTTCTTTTTATGTTATTAGCAAGTTTCCTTCACTAATGTGGGCTATATAAGCATCACTACTCAATGTTTCATTGAAGAGGTTGCCTTGATGGTTGATATTCTACATCCTTTTGTGTGTGTGTGTGTGTGTTGTGCAGGTGGAGGTGACAGGTGTGAACTCAGTGCTGCTTCAGAATCTGTCCTCCCTGTCCAGATACTTGGTGTCAGTTCAGTCACTGTATGAGCAGGGCCTGTCCTCCTCACACACAGCTAACGTCACCACATGTAAGACCATGAAACGGAACAACACACACACACACACACATTTCACATCCATACATGACCTGGGTATGTAACACAGGTTAACCACCATTCACTCATCAGTGAAGGTGCCCGCCCCCTTTGATCTTCGAGTCGCCAACTTCTCGGGGAATGACATTACCGTACAGTGGGAGTCGGCAGCAGATGATGTTGTGTCTTACCTCATCAAATGGATCCCACTCAGCGGAGGGGACCTGAGACAGGTGTTGTATGTGATGGACATTCTCCATGCTTTGACTGCTTGGCATCACGGACGGTGCGTTCATTTAGGTGAAGTGTGTCATGGTTGTTTAATTCCCAATGCTAATTCTATTCTTTGTTGACGTTGTCCACATTTCAGTTGAGGGTGGATGGGGACAACGAGGAGGCCATACTAGAGGAGGTGCAGGACGATAAGGAGTATCAGATCTCACTGTCTGCCCTTTACGCTGACGGAGCCCAGAGCGAGGCAGTGGCAATACGATACAGCACTTGTGAGGACAATATCCACGCACTGTCAATATGTAGTGCTGTAAAGGGACGTGCTGTTGTAGCGTTCATTTAGGTAGTGGGAAGTCCGGCATAGCCTGGCATAGCCTGGCATCGCATGGCATAGCCTGGCATCGCATGGCATAGCCTGGCATCGCACCAGCACCTATCAATCAATCACATGTATTTATAAAGCCCTTTTTACATCAGCAGTTCTTATACAAAAACACCTGTGGTCCTAATATGAGATTTCGGCATACAACAGTATCTAATTAAAGTCCAGTCAGCTAATCAACAGATATTATACAGAAATCTTGAAGAAAAGACAGAGTTGCCTGTCACCTAGGTAACATTGTGCATTATTAGAAACATAGGCTAATGTCTCACAAACAGGTTTGTTTCTCTATATAAACAAGAAGCACCTGTATGCCAAGACATTATTGGGTGACATATGCCACCCCCCTTCCTCGTGCATATCGGGGCTCCACAACTCCCACATCTGAGGGTAACCCCCGGCTGTCATGTCTCACCACAGTGTCAGGCGGTGGCCCGTCCAGCATGTCCATCTCCGAGGAGACCGCGGTGAGTTTGCTGGTGAGCTGGGTCCCTCCCAACGCCCACGTACTGCAGTACCACGTCTCCTACACAGCCCTGACCGGAGGGGAGATGCAGGAGAACACTGTGAGGAACCGGCACTTCTCACACACACACACACACACACACACACACACACGGACACCCGCAGTCAGCCTGTGACCGTGGGGTTTACGTCCCTACAGGTGTTGGTGTCCGGTGGTGAGAGACGGGTGGCGCTGCAGTCCCTGTTACCGGACACGCGCTACAGCGTCCTGGTCACCGCGGAGTACCGCAACCGAGAGGGTGGGAGTGCCTCGGCCCAGGGCAAGACCGGTGAGTCTGAGCGAGCGGCGGTCACCCGGTAGTCCCTGACAGTCGGGGCCCGGTTCGGTGAACTGCAGCCGTCCTCCGGCCTCTGTGTGTCTGTCTCTCCAGCCAGTCTGAGAGTGAGCAGTGTGAGCGTGACGAGGTCTGATCACGCCAGCATCTGCGTGTCCTGGAGGCCTGTTCCAGCTGTGAGTGGATACCGCCTCGCCATCCAGTCGTTGGGAGGTAACGATCCTTCTCATCTTGGAAGTGCTCGGGTAGGGAGGCTTGGATTTTAAGCTAACGCCCACTGTGTGTGTGTGTGTGTGTGTGTGTTGCATGTGCTTCTCTATACGTCCCTGCCGTGTTTGGGACTACAGATAAGGAGACCAAGCAGGAGATTGTGGATGCGTCTAGTAGCAGCTACTGTTTCACTGAGCTTCAGCCGGAGACCGTGTACCGCATCAGTGTGCACTCCCGCCTCGAAACCGTAGAGGGCGCTGCAGTCTCCATTCTCCACCCCACCGGTCAGTAGCATTATCATAATACTAGATGGAAACAAATCTGTGATCGAAAGTTATTTATGAAGCCCTTTTTACATCTTCAATCATCTTGGTAGCGCCTCACTCTCAAAGTGTGGATAGATGCTGGGGAAAACACATAAAGTAACACATGAAACGAGCTAGAGGTGGATGTAATTAACAACCGTTTGGATCTTTACCCGAACAGCCTCAGCCCCGGCCCGAATTCCTGTTTATCCCAGATTGAACCCTATTCACAATGAAGGTACTGTTTTCTATACCAGTTGTCTATCCAGAACGAAGCTCTCTTGACAGATACGTAATGTGAGAATGATCTATCGGGGTTAAAGGCTGCCCTCTTGTTTTCCAGTATGCCCTGTGGTGACCATCAGACAC
The DNA here is from genome assembly GCA_016801125.1 of Novumbra hubbsi. Lineage (NCBI taxonomy): Eukaryota > Metazoa > Chordata > Actinopteri > Esociformes > Umbridae > Novumbra > Novumbra hubbsi. The sequence goes on from JACXGK010004631.1 coordinate 9,287, forward strand.
AGTGTTGTAAAAGGTATGGAAATAAATGTTTGTGAAGGAAGCCATTTTGTGGTGTCCTCCAATGTGTGTGACAGTCTGTGTGTGTTTCTGCACCAGGGTTTGACATGATGGAGGCTTTTGGTCTGACCCAGAAGGCTCACTCCTCTGTGGAGGGAGTGTCTACTGAACCCTTTGTTTTCAATACTCTACCCACCTATACGGTGTATAGAGACGTCCAGCTCACTCAAAGCACAGGGTAAGATGTTCACACACTGGCAAATATACACACGCACACAATCACTGTTTTACTTTCCTGTCTTAGACCGGTCCTTCCATGTGCAGGTTCATCCATCCTGCAGGCTTTTCTTCAGAACACACCATCAGCATTGCGTTCCGGCTGCTACAAGACACGCTCCAGGAGCCCTTTGCACTCTGGCAACTCACTGACAATGACTTCCAGCCCAAGATGGGTGTGGTGCTGGACCGTGAGTCCCAGCGGGGGTTGGGGTCCCTAGTTCATCCTGTGATAGTGTTTGCTGTTGTGAGTCCCCACTAAATGCTGTGGGTCCCCACTAAATGTCTTGTTGATTGGGAACTCTGTTTTTTGTTTTTCTCCCGTCTCTCTAATGTCCCTCTCGTGTCCCTCTCAGCTGGAAGCAAACTGCTGCAATACTTCAGTCTGGACTACAGAGGGGAAGTTCAAGAGCTCACCTTCAACCAGCCCCAAGTCCACCGGCTGTTCTACGGCAGTTTCCACAAGGTGACAGAGAGAGAGAGAGACAGTTCCATGTCAAGACAATGATGAGTTTGACGTTGTGATCCGAGGTTCTGACCACATGTTGTCTGTGGTTGTGATGGGCCGCATGAGTGAGTCTTGTCTTTTGATTGGCAGATCCACCTGTCCATCAACCAGGTGAGCGTATCCCTCTCTGTGGACTGCCAGCGTGTGGGCGAGAGGCCTGCCCGCCCCTTGGGCACTCTGCCCACAGACGGCTTTGAAATGCTGGGCAAACTGACGAAGACCCGTGGACCACGCAGCGGCTCTGCCCCGGTGAGTTGGGACAAGCCCCTTGCTGTTACCCGCACATCAACATATCGCTGACTGTTTAAACCCCCTCCAGTTCCAGCTGCAGTCCTTTGAGATCGTGTGCAACACCACCTGGGCCTTAGAGGACACCTGCTGTGATCTTCCCGGCCTGGTTAGTGACATAAAGTCTATTAATGTGACTGTCTAAAATCAACCTACACAGGAATCCGGGGACACATGAAGTTCTATGAATTTATACAAATCCCCTCCTCTGGCATTAGATGTAGTGATTTTCCTGGGTATTAACTAACTGTGTCTTGTTTGTGTCATCCTGTCCCACGGGTGGGTTTATAGTGATATGCCTGGGTATTAACTAACTGTGTCTTGACTGTGTCATCCTGTCCCAGGGGTGGGTTTATAGTGATATGCCTGGGTATTAACTAACTGTGTCTTGACTGTGTCATCCTGTCCCAGGGGTGGGTTTATAGTGATATGCCTGGGTATTAACTAACTGTGTCTTGACTGTGTCATCCTGTCCCAGGGGTGGGTTTATAGTGATATGCCTGGGTATTAACTAACTGTGTCTTGACTGTGTCATCTGTCCCAGGGGAGGGTTTATAGTGATTTGCCTGGGTATTAACTAACTGTGTCTTGACTGTGTCATCTGTCCCAGGGGAGGGTTTATAGTGATTTGCCTGGGTATTTACTAACCGTGTCTCGACTGTGTCATCTGTCCCAGAGGGATGAGGAGAGCTGCCCCGCCCCTGCCGATGCCTGCACCTGTACCTCCGACAGACCTGGAGCCCCTGGCGTCACCGGACCACCTGTGAGTCCCAGGGTTCTGGATGATTAAAGCAACATTGGCCACGTGACTAAACCCACATGTAGTGCAACGATGTACTGATTGTTGCTAAGAAAGTTATACAATCATTGTTACAGTCTTTAATCCTGTTGTTTATAGGGAAAACCCGGTCCTCGTGGAGAAAAGGGTGAAAAGGGGGAGGAAGGCCAAAAGGTCAGAGGTCATTTCACTTGTGTGAAGTCTATTCAGGGTTTGCTATACATAGTTAAAGAAAAGCATCTTAGTATAAATATCTTCATGTTTGTATATCTCAACGTCTGTTCATCACTACTATTCTTCTTAGGGTGAGATGGGCCCTTCGGGAAAAATAGGTTCAGAAGGCACGCTGGGGCCCTTGGGAAGTCGTGGCCCTCGGGGATTGACAGTTCAGGGCAAAGCGGTAGGTAAATGCCTTTTAACTAAAGGACAAGCTGATGTCAGCCATGGATGCATCTCAGATTTTTAAGGAGGAATTCTGTCCTCTATTTCTTCATGATAACACTGTGTTGCCTTTTTTTTTTTTTTTTCTGGGTAGTAAGTGTCAATTTCTAAAAAGTGCACTGTCCTGGTCACAAATGCAAAGTTTGTGGGGAATAATAATAATGCCCTTTTCTAGATTTCTTTTTAGGCATATGCAATTTTGAAATAATGCCTACTACCGAGAAACAACAGTTCAGAATTATAGTTATTCATTCATTAATTACTGTAACATTTGAATATCTTTTGGGGTTTTTAGAGACTTTCAATTTTATTATTCCTTGAGCACATGTTAATTTTGTTTATATTGATCATTCTATAATACCTATTATTAGCTCAAATGCTAACAATAATGGATTTTCAAGGAAGCCAGAGGCAATGTACATGTTGGAGGTTAAGAGTCTGTTTTAAAGGTAGACTCAGCGAAATCACGTACTTGGAAAACCGACTGAGCCTGCTGGATCAATTTCTACACCAGCGGACGTCACTAAACCATGGTGCACAACTGTGTTTCTGTTCTGGTCCAGTGGTCACCAGACTGTAACAGCATGACACGCTCTTTGTGACAATGTGAGAGGAAGGACCAGCACCTCTCAATCTCAGCGGCAGTGCTTATTACATGTCTCAATGAGTCCTCCTTTGAGGAGATTCGAGGAGATTTAAGACCCAGCCTTTTTATTAAACAGGACATTCACGTCAATATTATCCACCTTTAGTTCGAAAGGTAGTGCGAAATGCACTCACAAGCAATATTACAGGACAGTTTTTTGTGTAAAACTGCTGAAATGTTTGCCAACCCAGAACAGGGTCTGGGTGTAAGCATATTCTTGCATGTGAGATTATTTGTGATTTGTGTCGTGCTATTATCAGTTACAACAGGTTATCGGTTATGTATCACCTGTGACCTTTTGCCCATATGACCTGATCTTGTTTTTCCAGGGACCCCCTGGGGCTAGGGGAGAGAAGGGGGAAGTGGGAAAGCCAGGAGGCCAGGTGAGTCAGAGTCAATTATCAGACATTAACGGTCTCTCATCTTTGATTCACTGCACTATAATTTGACTTAAGATTTCCTTGTTTTCCCACCATTATGTCCTTTACTTTCTCTACTCCACCGTCCTCGTTCCTGTAGGGTTCACAAGGTCCTCCCGGTCTCAAGGGAAACGAAGGGTCCCCTGGACCTAAGGTGAGCTCATTCTCAACTTGAATTCAAATATATCCAAAGTTCACCGGACTCATGGGTTTGCACTGTTTGAGTGTTTGTATCAATTAGAAGCCAGTTCTGTATCTGACCTTGATTTCTTGGTGTTTCCAGGGCATCAGAGGTGCTGAGGGGAACATGGGAGCACCGGGGGGTACTGGACCAAGAGTAAGAATGGCAAAACCGTTAAGGCAGATTAATACATTTGTCATTGTTTCCTTTTGAGGGTCCTCTGTCTGATCCTCTGCCCCTGATCCATCTGTGTTTTCAGGGCTTCCAGGGTATGCCAGGACACCCAGGGCCTGTTGGAGAGAGGGGACCTTTGGGAGGGGTGGGCCCCACAGTAAGTACCCAGGACCTTCCTGAGGTGACACTGTTACAGCCAATATATGGTTGACCACAATAGTCATTTCACCACAAATGTTCAGTTATGGCAACGTTAACTGGGTACGTGATAATGGTTTCATGTTGTTTGTCGTCAGAGTGGATGGTAACTGCTAAATTGTAGATGACCTTTTAATCCACAGGGTCTTCCTGGGAATAAGGGTGAACGGGGGGAGAAGGTAGGTTTCTAATATTGTCTTATTTTTTTCTATGCAAAAAAATGCTTGCGCTCTCTTGACCCATTGATTGACTGCTATGTTGTTTTAGGGAGAGCCTCAGTCCATGGCAATGATATTCCAGCTGGTCACCCAGGCCTGTGAGCAGTTAGTGCACAGTAAGTACCGCCATGATGTACATGAATTCATCTCAGCTTTACCATAACCGTTCTTGCGTGTCGGTTATGGTAAAAGTTCGATTTTGGGTTAGGGAATGGGAGCATAGATTTCTTGTCCCCACAAGAATAGAAAAAAAACGGTGTGCTGGTGTGGATTTTGATCAGCTTTTCCTGACAATGTGCTTTTCAGACGAGGTGCTGAAGCTGGACTCATTTTTGACTGAGATGAGTCGTAAGCCTGTGCCCATTAAGGAGCCAGTGGGTCCCCCAGGAGAGCCTGGTATACCAGGGGGTAATGGCCCACCAGGACAAAGAGGGCACCAGGGAAGACTTGGGACCAGGGGGGAACCAGGGAAGCCTGGGTACCCAGGAGAGATGGGTGAGGACTTGGGTTTTACCCCTTCAATTACTCTTTGTCCTGATATTAGGTGGTGGTGATGGGAATATGGTGACAAGACAAGTTCTAAGATTGTCATTCAGCTGCGGTTGCTTCTTTCCTCCAGGACGTAGCGGACCCCTGGGAGAGAAAGGCAGCTTAGGGTCCAATGTCCAGGGACCACAGGGAATCAAAGGATTTGCAGGTATGTGTGGTATTGTCAGTCTACGAGCAGAAAAAAGTAATGCAAATTAGAATTATCAAATCATTTCTCCTATTCCCACTGAGTGGTTATTGGGTGATTGTATTTGTGCAGGTCTTCCAGGAGAGGCCAAGCTGGGCAGTCCCGGTCCTAAAGGAGAAGATGGCAAGACTGGACTTCCGGGCATTGCAGGGACAGTGGGGCAGCCAGGAGAGGTCGGTCCCCCTGGTGTCTGTGACAGCACTGGCTGTCATGGAGGTGCTTCACCACAAGCAGGTATTCCAGTCATACTCAGAACAAATTACAATGTATTTCCTTAACTAAGATTTCCTTAACGCTTTGGCCTTCATGCAAATTTGAATGTTTTCTCTGCCTCAAATGTTTCAGAGGAACCGTATTTTGGATACCAGCCTTGAGCACACTAGAAGCTGGATTTTCTACATGACATTGTGGTCCTGGTCTGATGATCTCCTTCACTATAAGTGCTGTGTTGAGTGAAAATAACACTCGTGCCATTGGACCTAATGGACAGGCTGGACAAGGAGCTGACAAGACATCAAAGCGGTGCACTTGTGTCCAGGACCTAGTCAGTGACTCTGAGGCACATGACCCACCAGAGAGCTGGTACCAAGTCTTCACTTCTCCCTCTGCCTTATGACAGACAAACGGATCAAATGTTTCTTCTTAAAAGATAAATGAAAAGTACATTTCTATTGGTCTATTTGTTTAAAAACTTTTTTAAAGGCCTGTTTTGTAATGGATGCAACATAGTGAATATTTTGGAAGATCGTATTAGTAGTTTTATGTATATTACCACATTCGCACTGATGTTTGAATGCATTTTTTGTATATCTGTTACTAAAGATGTCAATGTTGATGTACTCATGCACTGTAACGTGTACTGTTTTACATGTTAAGTATACTATTTTTTGAAGGTACAAGCGTACGAATACAGTTCTTGCAATCTGTAGCTTTTTTTAACCTGAACTGCCTCAAGAATATAAAAAGCGAAAGAGTTAATTGTGTTTAAAAAGTATATTTTGTTTAAACAGGAATTCACTGTGAGAATGTCTATATTATTGTAGAGCAATATGCTGTTTATGATCAACTGTATATTTCATCTTTTTTATTGTCATTCACTACAGCATATCATGTATTACATGATGTTTGTCTCAATGAAAAAGTCAGTTTACAATGCCTTCTTCATTTGGACATGTGTGTTTATGTGTGTAGCTCAAGATCAGCTTTTACTGAAATTATAGTATAGATTCTTCAATATCAGATAGCTAATGGTGAGTAATAAAATCATGTCTTCAAAAATAGAGCACTTTCTAATTTCTGAACACTTTTCTAGTTTTTGGCTGTCCACCCACTATAAACTTCCTGGGCCTAGATTTGGGACTCAACCCACTAATCATGGGTGATCATGGAAAGGTCTCTCTGAAGCATACCATACCATTCAAGTAATTTATTTGCCCTACCTGACAGATGCGTTAGTACAAGTGAGTTGTTTTTGATATTTGTATTATATTACTTTAATTGCCTTGTGTTACTTCCCAGAGTTTTAACTTTAAACCTAAAATGCTGGTTGGCTGAAGCTGTGGTATTTTTAGCAATACGGCATAGGTGTGGTGTAAGGCCAATATACCTATGCTAATTGACTGATGGCTGGGAATGAGAGACTGTATACCACGGGTATGACATCACATCACTTTGTACTGCACTAACAGCAATGGTAACAAGTGTATAAGAGCAATTGGGGATCTCTGGTATTTGTGATATAATACCACTGTAAGTGCTGTATATGCGTCATACCTAATTACAGCTCTTAGCTGTGGTCTATTGGTCATATACCACACCAACATACCACACTGCCTTGCTTACATATACCACTGTTTTTTGCCATTCAGCATTAAGTATACTACAAAATAAATGTTTCTAATTGCACTGCGTTTCTAATGGCAAGGGTGTACATAGCCCATTTACCATGGCTAAGGGATTTTTCTTGGCACTCTGTTATGTGTCTGGAGCCATGGTTAAGAATAGCCCCCCCTTGTTTAGATCTGTCAAGAATATGTTATGTACATTCTCTATGGGCATGTAAGAGGATGGATTGTATCTGAGAGTCTGTGAGTTAATTTCTGTGGTATTAATTCCATAATACTGGTTTTGCTGGAAGAGGACCTTCCAAAACGGTCGGGGATGTAGTTCCAGGCCTCTCTACATCAGGTTTATCTTATGCAAGAGCTCCAACAAGCGGTAGCACTAATAACACGACGTAGGAACCTATATTCTGAATCATGTGTTTCGGAGTGACTATTTTACACAGCACCCGCATCCGGCTAAACAACATTCCAACCAACATGGCGAGCCGAAAATGTTTACAGCAAAACCGTGGAGACGGTGATAAGTACTCAGTGTTGTTGCCCACTTACAATGAAAGGGAGAATCTACCGCTTATCGTGTGGCTATTGGTGAAATACTTTGGTGAAAGGTTAGTAGTTTCAATGTTTGTCTATGCAGTGACTATAGTTCATCTAGAGTGATAGTGTGTGATTATCACTGATGAGCTGTCACAAACTATTTGGTTTGCAAAGGGTTTGCCAATGGTATAGTTTTGTTTTACAATCTGTGGCTGCCATTTTTATGCATAAGCTCTTAGAAAAAATACAAATAATTAAATAACAAATAATTTTTGCGTAATGAATAGTTTACCCAGCATAGAATTGAAGTGAATTTGTTTTGCGGTGAGCTGAAACATCTGTTTCCGTATTACAGTGGGTACAACTACGAGATTATTGTCATTGATGACGGAAGTCCAGATGGAACCCTTGAAGTAGCAAAACAACTGCAGAAGATATATGGCGAGGACAAGATAGTAAGTGATATTGATTTTCAATGTAAAAAATGTCATTCACATACTTGGTAAAAGTCATTTTATTTTCTGCCTTGCTGGTTTCTAGCTCCTGCGTCCAAGAGCAAAGAAACTAGGGTTAGGTAAGGTTAATTGAAGTAAAGTAAATTTTAATCTGCATTTAGTATGTCAATGCATACACATGGATCATCGACCATGTCCTATGACTCTTCATACAGGGACTGCCTACATCCATGGCATCAAACATGCCACAGGGAACTTTGTTTTTATAATGGACGCAGACCTCTCCCATCATGTAAGTGGATGTCGTACTCGAGGGCAATACAGTGTCAGAGAAGCGGAATGGTAGAGTGCCTCCAGATGGGTTGGTTTTACATGAATCCATTCTGCTTGCAATGTTAAAAACCTCACTTGTTTTAATAATTGTTGTTACCTTTTAATAATAAATATGTTTGTCTTTATCTGTAGCCTAAATTTATTCCAGAATTCATAGAGTAAGTAATCCTTCATCCCATAAATGTAGATGTATAAAAGTTACAACATAGAATTGAAAATAGGGCATTTTTGCTAACCAGCTTAATCTTTATCATCTGTTGCCAATTAGCTGATGAGGATATTTTTCTCCAAGGAAACAGAGGGAAGGCAGGTATGACCTGGTGTCAGGCACTCGATATTGTGGAGATGGAGGGGTTTATGGCTGGGATCTGCGCAGGAAACTCATCAGGTGATTCATCTCCTTTCTGCTACATCTTGATTGTTGGCTGGGATTTATCCTGCCTGAGATTTTGCCAACTCAACTCAAGGATACCCTAAACACTGAAGAGGTTATAACGAACTGTTGTAAAATTCCTCATCCATCTCTCTGTGTATCTCTCCCTCTTCTCTACTACAGTCGAGGAGCCAACTATGTCACACAGGTGCTGCTGAGACCTGGGGCATCTGACCTGACTGGCAGCTTCAGGTAAATGGCTTTAAAAAACAATACATTCTTTAGGAATTGACTCCCTAAATAGGAAATTAACATAGGTGTGTGTAAAGTGATTCTCAGTCCTGTAGGGATATTACTGTGCATTGATTTGTAATAGACTTACACAAAAAGTAAGCTTTGTCAGATAACTGTTTTACTTGGTGTGTATATTATTGTTTTATATTAAAATTAGGTTGTTGGCTGAAATGTTTGGGAACTCTTGAGTGGGAATTTACATTTTATTGGATTAATATTTTCACTTTCGTAGGTAAGGTTTAAATCGAACAGCAACGTTTTGTGTTAAGTGACTGTTTTTGCATGGTAATCAGGCTGTATAAGAAGGAGGTACTGGAGAGTCTGGTGGAGCGGTGTGTGTCCAAAGGCTACGTTTTTCAGATGGAGATGATTGTTCGTGCTAGACAGTTGAACTACACTATCGGCGAGGTGAGGCCTTTCAGTCTTTTGTGTGTTTCATGCTTTCTGTAATTTTGCCTTTCTTATTTAATTACAAAATGTTGGTTACCAATTTATGTTATACAGTTTTTTAACCTAATATTTGTTGAATTTCTTCCACTGTGATCACACTGTTTAACACGACATAAGGTTGTACGTTGTTAAACTGTATTTTTTTCTTTCTCCAAATAGGTCCCAATTTCATTTGTGGATCGTGTTTATGGGGAGTCTAAACTGGGAGGAAATGAAATAGTGTCATTCCTGAAAGGACTGCTTACTCTCTTTGCCACAACATGATTGAAGATGCTCTAAATGTGGACTGAGTACTGCTTAGGTAATGTTTTTAGTCTTTCAGTCATGGTCTTTAGTGTGGTAATTCGGCTATATATGAGAATAAGTGAAAGGGAAGTTGACATTCTGTAAGAATAGTTGATTATTGAAAAAACAAAGCACATGCAGTAATGAATTAGAAGAATACATGTTCATTGTCTTGTATCTCTTCAGATGTTGGAGTATCAGTCCATGTATAAAAGTCCCAAGCTTCATATGTATTATTGTAGAGTGAACAACTGCTTTGTATTATTTTGGTAGGATCTATATGTAAAGAACTGGAATTGTTGTTAAATAAATAAACAGTTTGTCATTAAAAATTGTTTTATTGGTTGTGAACATTAGAGTCCAGCTGTTTTATCCTGTTTTTAAGTTTAAAAGCATGAATGGGAAACAATGTTACTCATTGTTAAATGGAAGGTTTAACAAAATGACAAAATCGGTATCTCATTCACTCATCAATTCAATTTGGATTTTACAGGATAAGAATAAACAGTGTGTCATTTGGGCAAACAAACCCTTTTGCATGCTTGAACTGCACAGGGTCAATAGTGAACATATGTTCTTTAATTTCCTTGTTATCTTAAGTTGTCACTAATTGCTGAAAAAGCAGAATGATTAGGCTCATGCTTGTTTCAATATTGAGAGGTTGAAAGGTATGATGAATATTAGCTGAAGGTGGCCTTTCTGTGGGCACGTGCCAGTAATTGCGGTCATACTTTCCACCTCTTACTATCATCTTATTTAAACTGCCCCTATCTCAGGAAAGTAGTCCCAGTGAGTTATGTGCAATGGTAGAACAGCATAGAACAGCGTCACCTACTGTTCTAAAAGCAATGTGACGTTGGGCAAGTGCAAAGGCACTATGTAAGTACTGAGGCACTGTATACATCCGACCCTCTTCAGGGCGCCAGACGTAGCTAGTCCTAACGCATGCGTTCATGCTCTACAAGAGGGCGCCTGCTGTTGGTTGAATCGGGTAAATGCAATTTGAGCTTGTTTACCCCGAACTAAAAGGAAGAGAAACTACTGGCCCTGACAGACGTTGAAGAACGACCATAGCTAAAATCTTCCAGCATTGGACGCTAAGATAATTGATTACCATACACTAATTGGGTTTCTAAGATAGACTATCTCAATCAGTTTTTTATGCTAATCAAATATGTCACTTCCGCCCTTTCAATTGCGCCATTTTGGATAGGGCAGATTCTAGGCTAGGAGGGGTGTATTGTCTCTATAGGAAAGAGATGGGAATGCATTATTGTCAGTAAACAGAGTAAACACATTTTTGGATTACGCTTAATTGTAATATTTAAAAGAACGCCGCAATGTATTTTCATACAATGGGTATCTAATATGATTATTCTAGTAAAATGAGTTAGAGCGGCACTTCATCCCCGGCTGCCGAGGATACAGTACTCTGTCGAATAATATTGAGGAGTCGAGCTCCCTCTCTCGGTGTGGTGTGACTGCTGGGAGACGTTGGACGTCAAGACGATTATTCCCGGCCACTTATTTGGAGGAATAGGAAGGAAAGTGATTGTGCTTAACGACTTGTCACCGTTTCTATTAATAGAGATCATTCATACCAACAGGAGCACAATATCTCATACCAGGTAAACTCTTAATACACTGCCTTCCAGACAACCAAGCTAACTGCCTAGCTACTAGCTAGGATACCCAGCTAACTAGCTAGTACTACTAGTAGTACTAGCAGTGGGTTGGCTACGAAGATGCGTTGCTGTTGTTCTTTCATAGCAAATGTCTGTGAAAAAAATAGACTAAATGGCTTGACATGGATTTATAATTGATAATAAATGTAACGTCTTCACGTGGAGTGTTACTACCCCATATATCATAAGTTATCGGTAAGCATCATATCGCTTTTGTCCAGCTGAACTTGGGTATCGAGTGGCGCTCAGAATCAGCACCGACTAAAGTGCTCGTGCGGGGCTCTTTTCTAGTACAGTACTCCGCTAGCGGCTGCTAGCGCGCTAGCTTGCTGTTTTACTTGCGCTTCCCTTTGTGGTGGCTGGCTATACTCTGAGCAAGCTGTCGGCTACCAATCTGGTAACAATAATACCAGGTCAGTTGTTGTTTAGGCATATAACCATAAGGTCTGAAATATCTAGTAGCTGGTAGTGTTATACATATTTATATCCTCTTTAATTTGTCAATCAGATGACGTTTAAGTTTAGTCTTTAACCATATTCATTATTTACTTCAATCCCATAATTTAGTTACATTTAAGGGGGAAATATTGACGGCTCGTGAGTAACCTCTTAACGTTACTCTCTTTGCTAATAGCCACATGTCTTTCAATCAAATGTAATGTTCTGTATATCTTGTATTATTTTACTGAGGCTTTATAGTATAGTTGGCAACTAACTGAAAGAAAGACTGTTTCAGCAACTTACGAGCGTGTGTGTCGATGACAAGGGGTTGTGATCCGCTCGTTTGATTTTTAAGTATGGAAACACAAGTGATGTCAGGTGGCTAAGTTGTCTACGCTCTTGTATTCACCTCCCAATTATAACGGCCTAGGGACTCCATGTTGCCAGTTGAGTACGGGGTCAACATTTTAGGATACAATCAACATTTGTTTTTGTGGGTTTTTGGGATGTTATTGTGACCACCAGGACATGTCATCAATGCGTTGGGAGGACATAGCTCACCTATAGGGTGAGGAAATGGGGAATGCTCTTGAGTTTAGTCTTAGGTTTATGAGCAAACTACAGAGCAGTGCTGTCTGCTTTTATGCTGTAAGTCTTATCCTTGCCTCCTCTTCCACTCTCCTCAGCTGTAAAGAGAGACTATTCTCTGCCTGCTACCCACCCAGCCCCCACTCCACTTGCAAAAAAATTCCACTGCAGACATATTGTAAATGTTGGGCTCTGCTGCTGACTCAATAGGAGGCGCCATTCCGTGATTGTAGAAGCTGCAAAAAAAGAGGGCAGGCAGAGCAATGGAGGCCTTATATAACGGAGGCAGAGCTGTCCTCTAGCGCCATCTATAAGCTGTGGGAGTAAACCCAGCCAGTAAAGGAGGCAGGCAGTCAGTCAGCCAGCCAGCCAACCAGATGGCAATCAGCTCACCAGCACTACCATCTTCCAGAACATTCAGCTAAGCTATGACATCACTGGATGGGGAGGATTGTTGGCCCTAATGCTGCTGTCACTAAAGCATCTTGTCCTGTCTGACCTTTTGACCTAAGTATCAATTATAAAGTATTATCATGGTTTAGCATTGACAATAATCAAACAAATCAGTCCAGACATGGAGATCGATGGTAGTAGGTATGATAAGCGATGCTGAAGAGAAAAAACACTGATGGTTTCATGAGGAAAGATGAACAGCGTAGTGTTATATTGTGGTGTGCATTTCCATCAACCAGGTTATATGTGAGGTTGTTTACAAAGGTTTTGGTGTTGGGTCTGTAGAGCTCCTCTCTTCACAACAATGCTCAGTACATCTGTTTACGTGACCTTACTTCACCCATAGCTAACACTACCTGTGCACTGCTCATGTCTTTCCCTTCTCCAGGTGGGCAGCATGTTCCAGCTCCCGGTCAACAACCTGGGCAGCTTGCGGAAAGCCAGGAGAAATGTGAAGCGCGTACTAGGAGACATCGGCCTGGAATTTTGTAAAGACCACATTGAGGTTGGCGCATTTTCAGTTGAACTGTTCTGTCATCTGTGGATACGTGTCATGTTCTGACCTAATCACAAGGGGCTTCTTAAAGCATTAAGAGTTAATAGCTCAGCTAATGAATAAATCAGTTTTCTTCAAATTCCTTGTGCTGGTCATGTCCATCACTTACTCTGTTGGATAAGTGCAGTCCACTACCATAATCACATGAACAAAGGTGGTGCTGTGTGAAACGTGTTCTAGCATATCCCCTCTATTGGAGTTGAAGCCGTAATGGATGAGGTATTAATTTAGACCATGATTCCCTCTGCTTGTAGGACTACAAAGACTATGTCCCTAATGAATTCTACATCAAGCACACCACCTGGAATGATGTGTGTATGTGGGATCCTTCACTGACCAAAGCCCAGGTGAGTTGCTCACTGGGACCCCGTGTTCATGTTTGGACCGTTGTCTGCATGCTTTCAATATAAAAGCGTCCACCGATTGACCGAGCGCCGTCTCTGTGTTTCACTCCTCCCAGGACTACAGATCAAAGCCTTTCTGCTGCTCCGGCTGCCCCTTCTCCTCCAAGTTCTTCTCGGCGTACAAGAGCCACTTTCGCAATGTCCACAGCGAGGACTTTGAGAGCCGCATCCTGCTCAACTGCCCCTACTGCACCTACAACGGGAACAAGAAGACCCTGGAGACGCACATCAAGCTGTTCCACATGCCCAACAACGTGGTGCGCCAGGGCCCCGGGGGCATGCCGGGTCCGGCGGGTGGGCTGAAGGACGGCCTGCAGCTCGGCAGGAGGCCCGGGGAGAGCATCGAACAGGCGGTGTACTACTGCAAGAAGTGCACATACAGGGACCCTCTTTACAATGTGGTGCGCAAGCACATCTACCGGGAACACTTTCAGCACGTGGCCGCGCCCTACCTGGTCAAGCCCGGGGAGAAGGCCACGCCCAACGGGGCGGCCGCGGGGACCACGGACAGCGGTGGCAACGCCACTACCCAGGTCAACGCTAATGCCAGCAGCAACACCATCCACTGCAAGCGCTGCCTGTTTGTGCCGCGCACCTACGAGGCCCTGGTGCAGCACGTCATCGAGGACCACGAGCGCATCGGTTATCAGGTCACGGCCATGATCGGCCACACGAACGTGGTGGTGCCTCGGGCCAAGCCCGTCATCATGGTCTCTCCCAAGCCGGGGGAGAAGACCGTCATTGGGGTGGGACCCAAAGGTCAGCTGGTGACCACCACGGTGGGGGGGGTCCGCTCCCTTTCTAGCCAACAGCTCAGCAGGATCGTCATACCGAAGCCGGGCCTGAGCTCCACGGGTCTCCTGTCCGGGGTTCACATGAAGCAGGGGGCGTTTGGCCTAAAGAGCGGGACCACTCAGTCCTTCTCTATAGGTGGGCAGCAGGTGAGGATCACTCTGCCTGGCAACGCGCAGGTGTCCGTGCCACAGCATTCACAGGCTGCCAAGCAGAACCTCCCCGGCCTGCGGAGCCCGGTGGTGGTGAGCTCCACCTCGTCCACGCTGAAGACCGCCCAGCTGAACTCCCGGGTCCAGGCGGCTGCCACCACGGTGGCCTCGGTCACGGCCAAGGGGAAGGGGGGCTCGGCGGTCCTGGGCACGTCCTACACGCAGAAGTGGAAGATCTGCACCATCTGCAACGAGCTCTTCCCCGAGAATGTATACAGCTCGCACTTCGAGAAGGAGCACAAGGCGGAGAAGGTCCCGGCCGTGGCCAACTACATCATGAAGATCCACAACTTCACCAGCAAGTGTCTGTACTGTAACCGCTACCTGCCCAGCGACACGCTCCTCAACCACATGCTCATCCACGGCCTGTCCTGTCCGCACTGCCGCGCCACCTTCAACGACGTGGAGAAGATGGTGGCGCACATGCGGCAGTCCCACCCGGACCAGACCCTGGGGCCGCGCACCGACTCCCCCCTGACCTTTGACCTCACCCTGCAGCAGGGCAACCCCAAGAACGTCCAGCTGATTGTCACCACCTACAACATGAGGGACGCGCCAGAGGAGTCTGTGGCCTTCCACGCCCAGAGTGCCACGTCCTCCGCGCAGACGGGCAAGAGGACCGTGCCCAGCCAACCTCCGAAGATGCCCTCCGATTCGGAAGACTGCTCGCCTGCCAAGAGTGCCCCCCAAGCGGCTGTGCCGTACAAGAAAGACGTGGGCAAGACGCTGTGCCCGCTGTGCTTTTCCATCCTGAAGGGCCCCATCTCGGATGCCCTGGCACACCACTTGAGAGAGAGACACCAGGTCATCCAAACGGTGCACCCAGTGGAGAAGAAACTCACCTACAAATGCATTCACTGCCTGGGTGTCTACACCAGCAACATGACCGCCTCCACCATAACGCTGCACCTGGTCCACTGTCGTGGTGTAGGCAAGACCCAGAACGGACAGGACAGCCGGCCCGCCCCCTCCTCCCGGGTCTCCCAGGCCCAGGGCACCGCTCTCAAGCGGGCCGGCTTTGACAACGGGGACCCTGGCGACCTGAAGCGGCGTAAGCTGTCACCTGGAGAGCAGGAGGGACCCACAGCTTTTGTAGAGAACCCGGACGATCCTGTCAACTTGGTCCTTGACCCTAAAGGTCACGAGGACGAGTCGTATGAGGCGCGAAAAGCTTTCCTGACGCAGTACTTTAACCTGGAGCCCTACCCCACCCGTAGGGAGGTGGAGAAGCTTGCAGGCAGCCTGTGGTTGTGGAAGTCTGATATCTCTAGTCACTTTACCAACCGCAGGAGAAAATGCACACGGGACTGTGAAACCCAGAAGGCCCAGGTGTTGCTGGGCTTCAACATGCGGGAGGTCAGCCGGCTCAGCCACCAACTGACCGTTGACCCGGAGGGCTTCGCTGAGGACAAAGACAGTGGGGAGGCAGTGGAGAGGCGGACGTCTGGAACGTGCATCGGGCGGTCTGAGCAGGCCATCCGCCGCATGGAGGAGATGGCCGCGGTCAACGGGGCTGCCACACTCCAACCGGGGACGCCTGCCGGGTCTGACAGTGGGGTCGGGGACACCACCCAGCCCAACGGTGACGCCGGTAGCGCCCAAAACGAGACAGTCGGAACCTTAAAACAGAGAGGGCCTTCGTATCCATCAGAGCCCATTGCTATTGACTCAGACAGCGATGTGGAAATGGATGAGGAGGAAGAGGATGAGTCTGGGGCAGTAGAAGTCAATTCCAGGGGAAGTGACAGGCAGGCTGCAGGGACAGAGGGAGAGGTGGTAGGGACCGGGGCCCTCTCCAGCTCCGATCTAGAGGATATGGAGGATGGGTCAGAGGAAGAGGAGGGTCATGTCGAGAATGGATATGGCTCTTCAGTGTTGCCGGAGAGACCGGTTAAGGGGAAGGAAGCGGTTGCCAATCTTGGACAATCAGGAAGTGGAAAAACAAGGGCCCAAGTCAGCAAGCAGCAGGTCTGACCAATGGACACACACACACACACACACAGACGTTATTGACATTTGATCCATGCCAACAACTCTGCCTCACCAGAACTTTAGAGCTGGAAACGGTCATTGGTGACATGATGGACAGCAGGAGGGTGTGAAAGATAGCCTCTTTTCACTTCAACAAGCCATCTAACGATGTTTAGACAAGTCTGGTCAAAAGCCAATTGATGCTGCTCTGCAGTGACAAGTAGCTATGAGTCATGTAAGAATTTGTGAAGGAACTTTAAACTTTCCCTCCAGGGGGAAAAGGGAACACTGAGGCTGCACCAAACGATGGAACTTGATCTGCCTTCTATTTACTTGACTAGAAAATTCAGATAAGTACTTATTCTTGTCCATTCGGCCACAAGTTACACTGTGGTGAGTCATTATGAGTTACTAGCTTTTGAGAGAAACTAGAATATCCCAAATTTTTAATGTAGTCCTGCAGGAATAGCTAGTGTATATTTGTACAGTCTTTTAGACATGTTTGGGAAGAGACTACCGTAGATGTACTCATTAAAATATTTGCTATACTACTTTCTGTATACAAGCTAGCCTCATATGTTCTACATTGTTTTGCTAGGCAATAGATATCGCTTTGGTGGCTGGTATTTTTTGGATGGTTTTTGTTTATTTTTTTAACAAAACCATAGCATTTTTGCTAAATAATATATCTATATAAATGCAACTTTAAACCAACATAATCAGTTTATTTTATATCTTTTGGTTCATTATGATTGATAATACTTTTTTATTTGAAGTTCAAACGTTGGTTCTATTGAAAGAACAGTTCCACCCACTTGGTCAGAGTAAAGGGGCATTTCAGCTGATCTCTCTGTAGCCCAGTGCTTTGTAGTCTAGATTGTATTTGCTTTGTCTCTTCACGTACCTACCTTTTCCTTACTTTGCCACAGAATGGACGTTTGCTGTTGCCTGTGAAACGGACACAACGTTGCTGTTAATATGACTTTTCTGTGTGTATGTTTAATTTGTGGTCTTCAATTTGTGTATATTGGTTTTGTTTTTATTTTTCACTTAAGCATTTATGACCAATAAAGTGCTGTAATGTGCTTCTCACAGTGCCCCTAGTCTGGCCCTCTTTCCATTTTCTTAGTCTTATTTCATGTGACGCACTCTTTAATAGAGGCAATGTACCAGATGTGTCCAAGTTGGACCATTATTTATAGTTTCCGAATGAGTGCTGGTGTTATAAATCCTATTATCTGTTATTGACCTCTGTTTCAGTGCATCCTTAAATGGCTTATCTAGAGTCAATACATATTTTTGCTATTAATAATGTATCAACTGATTATTGAAGACTTTAATGTATATAAAAATCTTGTGAGCTTAGTTTAACTGTTGTACCCAATCAGAACACAAAATATTTTTAACTTTCATGTTTAATCACTATGTATTTGTGTCTAATAGCTTGGTTTATAATGATCTGTGAATTATTTTTAAACAAATGCTCCCATTGGTGAATTGGAGCCAATGGGTGAGGTGCTGATGGCTAGATGGTTGATGAAAAATCAACAGTTGGACTCGAGGATGTCTGCATTAGCCTAACGCTTTTTTTAGTCTTACCATCTGCTACTATGGTTATCAATCTGGTGCCGAATTCAAAATTACTTTTGATTGTGTTACAGTTGTGATTTATATGAGTAATTAATTATGTTACAAAGGTGGGTGTGCATCGTGGTTATATTCCATACCATAGGCTGACAGTCCCTTGCCTCCTGTTAGGAAGGATATAAAATGGAGGGAAACTGCCCCTTTGCGCGAGAGAGAGCACCCTCCCCCTTGCTGGCTTGCTCAGTGTTGCTATGCTGGTATGAGGAGCAGCAGGGAGACAGCGAGGGAGTGGCAGGGGGAGACTGAAGGGAGGCGGGGGAGGCTGAAAGGGAGGCCTAGCAGACTGGGGGACGTAAGGGCCTCATCCGCAGTGCTTTGAGCAGCAGGAGAGCTAAGCAGACCGAGGGGGAGGGGAGACAGTGGGGGGTGAGGGGGAGGGAGGCATGTAAGGGGGAGAGGAGGGTGGGAGGCATGAAAGGGGGAGGGGAGAAAAGGAGGCAGGCAAGGGGGAGGGGAGAAAGGGAGGCAGGCAAGGGGGAGGGGAGACAGACGAGGGGAGCGGAAAGAGGGGAGAAAGGGAGTGAGGCTGGATGGGAGGAAGGGAGGGTATGGGGAGGAAAGGAGCCAGAGAGAGAAAGGGACATGGGGTGGGGAGAACAGGAGAAGAGAGTGAGGGAGAGAAGCTGGGAAGGAAGGGAGGGAGAAAGGCTGAGGGGGAGGGGAAGGGTGAAGAAATTGAGCTTCTACTGGCGCCCCCTGGAGTTAGAGACAAGCTCTTGTCTATGTACTGTCTCTAGTGTTTGACACAATGCACTGCAAGCTTGGAGACAGCTATGGTATCAGAGGGTCAGTCATACAATTTAGTATTTGTGATGGTAAGATAGTTTGGTGTTTCTAGTTAGAGATTGTTGCATATTGATGGCTCAATTGTCTCATATAGCTGTCTAATTTATTGACCAAACTGATGTTGAAAAACGAATACACAACCTAACCCTAACTTTACGATTTTAATATCTGTACCAGTGTTGTTGTACGTGTGCTGCAGCATGGGATTGAATACAGCCTACTACATTTAGCAAAAAAAATCTATCTCGTCTGTCAAACAAAGTATAAAAACTCAAAGGAATTTGCTATTATTTTTAGTATCCTGGAAAAAGCTGGTGCTGGCCATTTTGGAAATATTCTCCATACTTGCATATTTGTCACACTGAAGGTTTAAGATCTCTAAACAAAACCTATTACACAGCTTTCGTAAAGTTTTCCGACCCCACTTGTAATTTTTTGTTGTTGTATATAAACCTAATTTATAAATTATTTTAAAAAGGGTTGCCATCACTCTACCACATAATGACAAAAGCAGAAACACATTTTTAGAAATGTGTCCCAACTAAAAATAACAAATGTTTACAACTTATGTCCATAAGTATTCAGAACTTTTTAGAAGTGCCTTTGGCAGTGATCACACATTTTAGTCTTCTTGGTTATGCTTTGACCAGCTTTGCACATCTAAATTCTTCCTTGCAGTTTGGTCAGACTGCAGGTCTCCCCACAGACATGGATTGGGTTCAAGTCCAGGTTTTGGCTGGGCCCCTCAAGGACTTTCAAAGACCTCTCCTGTAGCCACTCCAGTCGCTGTCCATTTCACTGAGAAGCATCTCCATAGCGTGATGCTTCCACCCTCATGCTTCACCATTGGGTTTATGTAAACTAGATGAGTGATACCTTGTTTTTGCCATACATAACATTTAGCAATACAGGCCAAATTGTTACATTTTGAGATTGGCAGGTGTTATACACTAAACGGCCCAAAAATGTTGGACATCTTATTTCAAACCCATGGACATTAATCTGGAGTTGCCCACCTCCCCCCTTTAAAGTTATAACGCCGCCACTCTACTGAGAAGGTTTTACACAAGATTATGGAGTGTCTCAGTGGGAATGTGGCCCCTTCAGCCAAAAGAGTATTTGTTAGGGCAGGCACAGATATTGGACAAGAAGGCCTGGCTAGCAATCATCATTTGAATTCATCCAAAAGGTGTTCAATTGGTTTGAGGTCAGGGCTCTGTGCAGGCCCCTCGAGTTCCTCCACACCAACCATGTCTTTATGGACCCTGCTTTGTGCACAGGGGCACGGTCATGCTGGAACTGGAAAGGGCCTATTCGAAACTTGCCATAAAGATGAAGGCAGCCAGTTGTCTAAAATGTCTTTGTATCCTATAGCATTAAGATGATCCTTTACTGGAACTATGGAGCCTAACCCAAACCCTATAACACAGCCCCAGACCATTATCCCTCCTCTAGCAACATGGACAGTAGGCACTAGGCATTCCGGTAGGTAGCATTCTCCTGGCATCTGCAATTCCCAGATTTGTCGCTCACTGCCAGATTGTGAAGATGTCATGACTATGATGATGTCATGGCTATATGTTGGATTTTATGCACCTATAAACAATTGATGGGACTGAAACACCGGGAATCAATAATTAGTTGAGGTGTCCACATACTTTAGGCCATATATTGTAGTTGCAAACTATATTAATGCCCATGGCTTTGGAATGGGATGTCCAATATGCTCATATACAGTACTGTCCCAAAGTTTAGTGTCACTTTACAAATGTACTTGTTTTCCATGAAATATCATTTGAATAGGAAATATAATTATTGACATGGTCAGAAAGGAAGATTTCTGAATGAAATAATAATGATGTCCTTCCAACTTTGCTTTTGTCAAAGAATCTTTCATTTGCAGCAATTACATTCTTGCCGACCTTTGACATCCTAGTTGTAGATAAATTGAGGTAATCTGAAGAGGCTTTAACAAGTGATTCTTAATGCACCAACCACTAGTTGGATTGGCTTGATGGGCACTTCTTACGTACTATACAGTCAAGCTGCTCCCACAACAGCTCAATAGGGTTACAATCTGGTGACTATGCTTTCCACTACATAATTGACACAACACCAGCTGACTGTGAGGCACCTGTTTCTAAAACAATACACTGATTTATTTGTACTCTTGCTCCGTTGTGTACTGAGGTTTCTGTCAGAGGCCTCCCTCACTCCTATTTATGTTATATGTCAGAGCCAGTTTGTGCTGTTCTGGGAAGGGGGTAGTACACAGCGTTATATGAGATCTTCAGTTTCTTGGAAATTTCTCTTTCATTGTCTTCATTTCCCAGAACAAGAATAGACTAGTTTCAGAAGACAGTTATTTGTTTCTGGCCATTTTGAGCCTATAATTGAACCCAACATTGCTGATGCTCCAGATACACAACTAGCCTAAAGAAGGCCTGTTTTATTGCTTTTTTAATCTGCTCATTAGTTTTTGGTTGTGCAAACATAATTGCAAAAGCGTTTGCTAATGTTCAATTTGCCTTTTGAAATGATAAACTTGGATTTGCAAACATAACATGCCATTAGAACACAGGACTGGTTGCTGATAATGGGACTTTGTATACCTAAGTAAAAATTCCATTAAATTGTTTCTGTTTTCAGCTGCAATAGTCATTTCGAAAGTTTGAACAGTAGTGTAGGTGTAAAATAACAATCAAACTCCATCCAGTTTGTACTCCATTCAACATTTAAATAACCCACAGATTACAGTTTCATCTAAAGGTGGCACAGCCAGTTGAGTGTAATAATTCACATTCATTGTCAAAAATATCTAATAAAGAAAGGTATAAAGTTTTCACTGTACTGGGGTTAGGGTTAAGGTTACACTTAAGGTTAGAATGTTGCATGTATTTAAACTTGCAACCATTTGAGTCAGGATTGGTCACATAAATTCGCCAGTGGGTGAAAAAAAATATTAAACGTTAGAAATACATCAACAAATGTAAGTGTTTCTGTTAGACTTCAAGTGAGGTGAGTATATCCATGACAATAATTCAAAATACGATCCTTTACATTTATGCATTCAGATGCCCAAGTACGCTCTATAATTGTCAAACGTATTGCTACAATAAGGTCCGCACACCAGTTTATGGAACTTAAAGACGATACACAAAATATTTTACTTTGAATATGTTAGCATGCTCTGGTTTGTTTAAATAA
This sequence comes from Novumbra hubbsi, assembly GCA_016801125.1. NCBI lineage: Eukaryota > Metazoa > Chordata > Actinopteri > Esociformes > Umbridae > Novumbra > Novumbra hubbsi. The sequence goes on from JACXGK010004631.1 coordinate 31,460, forward strand.
AATGTTAATTTAGGCCTACTCTTTAAAGTAAATTGGCATACGTTAACACTAGATGGCCAGAAGATGTCGCAATGTCACATTACACCAACATTTGGGCAAGAACTGGAGCATACTCACCTTGGCCAAGGTGAATTTGTGTAACTTTGTTAATTTATTGTTTATATTATAGAGACATCCGGGCCTTTTTTTAGGGCTACTTTTTTGTACCCAAATATATTTTCGCAAAAAAACAGTTCAGCCACTGCAATTTCAAACATTCTAGCTTAAGAAATGCCGACAAATGTGTGTGTACATATATATATAATTTATGTGGAAAAGGGAAACAAACCTCGGTTACAGGTAAAAAGTGATGAAAGTTTACTTGATTGTTACTAGCGGGATCGCGCGTTTTGGGAACGAGGCTCCCCTGGGCTCCAAAAAGAACAGGAGCAATTTCCTGGTGGGTGCGTGAAAACGTCACATCGGACGGTGAAGTGGTTAGAAGCTGGGTGGCGATGTGGCGAGTATGAGAAGATAAGTTTGTTACAGCGCATTGATTGGGAGGCGTTGTCGCATTCTGGAGGAGGACAACGCAAACGGAGAAACAGAAGTGTCTTATATGGACACAGATAACTGGAATACCTGTGTTGATATATTTAAGTATAGGGGGTGCGAAGAAGACGAGTGCAGCCCCGCGAGGGCAAGTGTGTGCTGTGGCGGTCCTGCTAGCGAAAGATGAACAAGAACCACCGAGTGCCGAGCAACCGAACTCTGAGCGCCGTAGAGGTGAAGAGCAAGGTGCGTTGCTTGCAAAATTAACTAGCTCGTTGACAACAGAACGGCTATCCATCTTTGGAACTATTGTTGGAGTTTTCGAAGTCTCATATCTAATACTTTCAAATTGTTTCTAAATTAGTGAATTGCCGTAAATATAATGTTGTACTGTGGTAGATTCAATTGTCTGGTTTGCGCTTGTGTTACGTCGTTTACTGTTGCTAGCTCGCAAGCTAGTACTGACTAGAGAGTTGATCTGGAGAACCCAAGCTAGGCAGGGTGTTGCGGTAACGTTACAGTCAATAGTCAAATGCAAGTCCAAAACCGACTGTACGACGTACCTAGTATGTCTTAAATTATTTTGCCAAGCAAATTGGCATTTTGACCGATACTTACATGTAATAGGCTTTTTCGCTGTCGTTTTCGTTTCACAGTTGTGGATCTAGTGAACGAACAAGTTAAATGTAGATTGACGTTGTTCACGGTACTACAATATGTTATTTTCTACGAATTACATGATGTATTAAGCCGCATTCCCGACACCTGTCAATAGATTTAGAGATTAGTCAAGGATGTTGTAAATAACCACTTCCCATATGACCGAAAATCGGTACAGTAAACCAGACAGCTGTTCTTGAGTTTGGACAATGTTACACAATTTCGTAGATGATTGGTCGCATGTTGATAATAACTAATTATAAAGTTTGCATATTTCAGCTAAGATATTGTATCGCCTATTGTGTTTGTTATTTAATCGTTAATGATTGTTGACCTATTGTGCTGACAAGTCATTTTTTTCCCCCGGCGTCGGTTTTACTATTTATTCCGCATAGGATCGCTAAGTTTTATCAGTAGATACTGTATGTCATTGCACAGTTGTATTCCTCTGTATATTTCCGTTTTTTATTACTGGGACTGCAGTACACCAAAATTAATTGCCCGTTTATTGCCGGAATGGCATCATAATTTGCTTCATGCACTCAAATAATTTATCATTAACTATAGACGTTTTGTCAAGATTAAATGTGTTAGTCTCAAGAAAAGTTGAATGCTTCCATTCCCCAGTGTTACATTGTGTAGAGCAGTAACCACAACACTGCTAGTCACTGGGGCACCGTAGTAATGCAAAAAAGATGGGAGGATCCAACACTTCTGTCTCAGTGTTGCACTTTGCGCACACGCATTATATTTAACCATGAACAAACCATGTTTGGAGCAAATAATAGAGTAGCACCAGCAAAGGTTACTGCAAACTGGGATGGATTTGAATCCGTATTTTCCTTTTCTCTGTCTGTGTCCACTTCTGTAATTACAGGCTATGACAGTATGAATGCACATGAACAAGCACACCCACAGCTATGGACATTTTTATTGACTTACATGTTGTACTCATCTTCACACAATCGAGACCAAGACACATTTGTATTATCTGAGTGGCGCTCTGAACTTAGACCTCAACCACAAAGTGTGTGTTGGTTGAGTGTGTGCTGGGAGACATTAGACCTACCACTTTAAACGCTTCATTTACTTATGTCAAACACTGTGTAATATTTTTAAAGTTTGCTGTTTGCTGTTGAACTTTTATACAAACACAAATGTTAATATAGACCAATCTTATTCTTAACCGTATTGTCTAATCACTTGTGTTTGTATGCATTGTCCCAGTTTGGGGCTGAATTCCGCAGGTTCTCCCTGGACCGGTCTAAGCCGGGCCGGTTTGATGAGTTCTATGGCCTTCTGCAGCACGTGCACAGGATCCCCAACGTGGACCTGCTGGTGGGCTATGCAGATGTCCATGGTGACCTGTTACCAATCAACAATGATGACAACTACCACAAGGCCATTTCTGTGGCAAGTCCACTTTTACGGCTCTTCTTGCAGAGGAAAGGTAAAGAAGAAATTCCGTTGCATTCACTTCGTTGAGCAGTTTGTATTAGCAATTGTGACAACATGCTTTACAAATACCCAGCTGAAATCCCCAAGGAGTAAGCGATGACGCATAAGCATTGTGGCTGGGAAACACTCCCTAGTAGGCAGGACCTGGATGGAAGGACCAGGTCTGGGGTGCCCAGCCTACGTGTCCTATGAAAAGGTCTTTAAAGCTCCTGCCTGGACTGAATATCGTTAAACTGCGCTGGGAGTGTTTGTTATGAACTAACCGACTCTCATTTCTGCCGTTGCATTCTGGAAATGGTTTGTAGCAGTTGATCATTGAATGGGGCTTTGGCCTACTTGTGTGTGTGTGTTCATTTAGTACGTTTTTCATTGATGTTAGAATTGCTTGTTTTTAGCATGGGTGTTCAAGGAATTCTTGAAGAGTAAAAGTCACAGATTTGACAGGCGCTGCTCTTGATTTAAGATGCAAAACAAGAGCTAAAAATAAATTCCTAAAACTAGGTAAAAGTAAAGTGAATGTTTTTTTTTTATAGCACATGATTTGTGCCAATATAATAAACATCACTAAATATGTCAGTAAAAAATACTATAACTTGTAATACTGTTTTTTTTTGATAATCATAGAAAGCAAAGCAGCATTCCAATTTTCCAACTGGGAGGAAATGGCTAGTTAATTTCCTCATCCTTAGCTTAAATTGTAGCCTCATCTCAAATCCTGCTTTCAGCAGGCTTCATTTAGGATCTCAAAGGCTGGTTTTCTAGACACAGATTAAGCCTAGTCTAAAACTAATCAAGATTAATAATGGTCTCTATTAACTCGAATACCTTGATTTTTTTTTTTTTTTGTCATTGACTGAGTTAAGTCTGTTTTTTTAATACTAGCTCCTAGTGTGGATTGCGGAAATACTAATACTGATTAGAAATCCTTAAACAAAACATTTGTGGTATGTGGGGTAATATAGCCTAATTATATGAAATGCTTATCATCACGCACGTAACAAGTATTGTCCGGGTCTAAAATTGTCAATTATCAATATGCCCAGCCTAATTCAGAGTGACTGGAACATGTCAATTAGCCTGCTGTGTGTGTGTTTATATTTACATGTAGCTAAATACCGTTTGTATAGGCTTCCTAAGGGTCGTTCTCCCGGGGTCGGTCTCCCGGGGTCAGTGCAATCTGTTTAATCCAGGTAGAATGGGGCTGTGGGCTTTAAGATGTCTTTTTGTGCCCTATGGCCTTTAGATGCTAAGCCACTTTGTCAGGAGGGGATTACTGGGTCACTGTGTTATGCAGTGTGTGCCCTGTGTTTTAATTCCACGCTAGACTCTAATGTGATCCTGGGCCCTGTCACACTGGCTGCAGCCCCCAACCCCACATTCACACACACAAGCGATACACTCACTCCAATCAGCTTTGCCCACAATCTTTGTAATGGTGATTTCTCTAAATACCTGTGCCTCATTTATCAGGAGTGGGGTGCAAATCACTTGTGAACTGCTGCAGCAATTGTTTTGCGAGATTTTCAATTATTATTATGATGATGATGATGATGATAATAAGCCAATTATATATTGATATTTTTTATATTGATGTGACTAAAGTAAAACATTTGTCTGGGGTAGGATGAAGTACATAGTGTGTAGTGTAATGTTTTGAGTGTTTCCAAGAGATGGAGAACTAGTCCAGATGAAACCACATAACTTGAACGCAGGGACCTTTCTGTCAACCGTTATCGCGTCATTTAAGGCCTGTCACTAGCCTTTGCTGTCAGACTGACACTTTTCTGTAGCAGTTGACTCTGTCTTGGAGGAACCTGGACACTGAATGATTAATTAATTACTTTCCATCCACTTCGTCTTTCTTGTTTGGTAGGGACCATTAGGCTATACATACAGAAATATCAAAACTAAGTAGGGCTGAGTTTGAGAAATAACTTTTTCCAACATTTCTGGCTAAGCAAAGCAGTTTTTTAGATATTGTTGCTAGTTAGCTGTTTTGGAATATATACATTCTCAGATAGCAAATAAAATAAAATGTAACCCATACTTAATGTATACCATTTTTAATGTCATCCATGTCATGGCAACCCCTGAAATACCAAGAAATACCTGAAATATGATGAATACATAATTTTATATCTAGTGCTGATATTTTGTAGAATTTAGTTTGAGAACTCATTCTGTTGTAACATTAGGACATGTGTCACTTCCTAGAGACAGCCATAAATGCTTTATTGAATATATTATACAATGCACTAAATGTTAGTGTGGATGGGGTTCTTGTTGGTCTATGTAGGGAGGTCTGCTGTCTGAGTTTGGACATTGCTTAACAAAAAAAGTGTATATTAGATTTATCTACTTTGTATGCTTGCGAAAAGCAATTTTTAGCATGAGTAGTTAAGAGCAAAAATAAAATCTTGCTAGAGATCATGACCTACAGAAATGTTTCTGACAAGACGTGCTTGTTTCTCTAATTAGACAGAGTCAATCTATTGGTCATTCTTAGCGTTATGTCCTTTTCTGGGCTTAGTCTGTGTGATCAGATATAAAGTGCAGGTTGTGCTCTTTAGCTGCCTGTCTCTTTACTTCTATTGTTGTATGGGACCTTTCTTTGCATAAGTTTGTTTGACAAACACTTGTGTTTAGTAGGAATGCTTTCCCTCCAAACATAGCTGACCTTGTCACTGTGGAAGTTAAGGGAACAAGACTTAAGCAAGTAGCACATTTAATGTTTATGGGCAGACTAAGAATCAATTTGCAATTGTAATGTTTTATGGAATGCTGCATTGATGAACCACGTGGATGCGGAACATTGTACATGTTGACGCTGATCCTGTTGTGAGGACGGGGAACATTGTACATGTTGACGCTGATCCTGTTGTGAGGACGGGGAACATTGTACATGTTGACGCTGATCCTGTTGTGAGGACGGGGAACATTGTACATGTTGACGCTGATCCTGTTGTGAGGACGGGGAACATTGTACATGTTGACGCTGATCCTGT
>JACXGK010004632.1:0-19833 GCA_016801125.1 Novumbra hubbsi
TCAGTGTCAGTGGAGGGCATGTGTCAGTGACAGTGGAGGGCATGTGTCAGTGACAGTGGAGGGCATGTGTCAGTCTCAGCGTCAGTGGAGGGCATGTGTCAGTGGAGGGCATGTGTCAGTGTCAGTGTCAGGGGAGGGCATGTGTCAGTGTCAGGGGAGGGCATGTGTCAGTGTCAGGGGAGGGCATGTGTCAGTGTCAGGGGAGGGCATGTGTCAGTGTCAGGGGAGGGCATGTGTCAGTGTCAGGGGAGGGCATGTGTCAGTGTCAGGGGAGGGCATCTTTCAGATAACGAAGCTGTCCAGGCTGTTACGTCCAACATGATCTACACTTGAGTTTGCTGGGCCACTGATCTGTTTCCATCCATATGCCTTTACTTTTTCTTTTCTCTGCCTCTATCTATACGGCTATCTGTGAATTACAATAAATAAATATAATAAAAGCAAAAGTCAACAATTCTAAGTACATGTAGGGTTTAAATAAAGGTATTTTCAATGTTAAATTATAGGCTGTGTACAGTGATGTAAGGTATTTGAGAATGATCAGGGAAAATAAGCAAAACACATGAATATCAACACAACGATGATCTGGCTCCACTGGTTGTCCTCTCCATGACAACAGGTCACACATCGTGTTGCTGTGATAGCAATTTGTGGTATGTTGCCTTACAAATACCTATGTCTCTCAATGTTTGAAAACAAATACCTCATTCTCACAAAGCTCATTCCCTGATGAGGCATCCGCTACAGTACGATAGAACTCCTGACCAAAGCATTTACCTTTAACAAGCCCACTAGATGGTACATCTTTATGACCCCACTCTACAATATAAATAACAGTACACTTACACCCAGGTGTCTTATACCTCCAGCTATTGACACAGGAAAGTGAAAGTTCTTCTCTTTTGTCTGTTTCCCGTGTGGGCTATTTGTTGTGTCTGACAGCAGTAATGTTGTTTTTCTACAGAATTGTGTATCGGTCGTATGGTTAGTGTTGCATAACAGCCCCTCACGGTTGGGGATTACGGGGTTCACTGAGAACACAAGGCTGCCTTCTCGGCCCCAGGGGGAGTCCTAGCTTTGTATTGGCGTAATGTTTATTTACTTGATTTCTTTACCAAAAACCACAAGATCTCAAGTATAAATCTTACTAACGCACATAAATATTAAAGAGAATGTTTTCTTTTAAACTCTCCCACATTCAGAGGGACTCTGGGGATCTGACTAATTGCTGATAACAATGAAGAATCGCTCAGTAAGTCTATACGCTGTTCACTTCAGGAACATTTTGAGAGTTCAGACTTGGTACAAATCCAGCTCCTTCGAAGTAGAAAACGTAGTCTACGATCTGCAAACTCCTACACAGTCTGTCTGATCGCCTCTCTTGGCACCCTGTTCTTCATAGCTGGTTTATGTAGGGCAGAGGAATCCGAAACAGACGAGAACAGTGCAGAGTATTCCCCGAATGTTTCTACGTACCCGAGGCTGCCGGTGGATAAGGTCTGGTCTGCAGTCAGTCACTCGCTAAAAGTTTATAGAGGATGTCTTCGAGACATTCTCCCTATCAACAGGCTCCCTTAGCCATCCAGGCACTCCTGCTTCTCTGGGCTCTATTGATTTGTTGTCAGGCCCCTGATACGCATCCTGGCTTAGACAGCGCTGTGAGTATCACCAGCAGCCGCGGGCGGCGGAGCAAAATGCGGATCCTGACAGGATATTGGACAGGCGCGAGGAACGGGCCCGGGCGACGGCGGCAGCACCGGGAACACGCCATCGCCCCACGGTTGGTTGTTGACAGGCGCTGTACTCCGCAGGGTCACACCGGGAGAAGTGCGAGGCCGAGCGCGTTCACTGATGCGAGAACAGGAAAGAAAGATGGAGCGAACGAAAAAGCAGAGAGATGACTCAATCGAAGCAAAGGAGAGGATCACAGGAGAGAGAAAAAGGATAAAAGAACAACAGCCATCTATGATGAGTTCATTCGAGTTAGTCAGAGTCGTATTTACTTGGTGGGGTTTGTGCTTTGTGTCAACGTGCAACAGGAATTATTTATCCTATAACATAGTGTGCAGTGGGGATAAATAGTGTATAACAACAAAACCATCCTCTCAAGAAAAAAGGCCAAAGCATTTCCTCATATCCCAAATTACACACCAAGGACTGGCCATGTTCAACAGTTTAAAGTGTCTCCAATTTGCCAAACTTTCCACAAATCAAGTGTATTTAATACGGTGTGTACCCTCCTGAGATCCCCCAGGACACCGTCTGCCATTGTCAGGAGTGGATACAGGAACCAGGGGCCATACACACTAGTTTGTCACATTATGAGTTCACCTGATTCATGAAATTGGATCAGGTAAACTAAATATATTAAAAGATCAAAATCTTCACTGTACTTTGTGTAATTTGTAAAGAACCAAAATCCCCACTGATTAAGGGCTGGATACAAACCCCAAAATGTAAGTAAACAACTGAAATCCCCTTGAGTGCATTTCATCACGGCAACTCATGATGGGACTCAGTAGTGTGTATGGCTCCCATATGCACCAGCATAAGGTCTGACAATGGGTCTGAGGTTTACATCCCGGTACCTAACAGCTGTCAGGGTACCATTGGCTAGCACATGGTGGTCTGTGCGACCCTCCAAGGATATGCCTCCCCAGACCATCACTGACCCACCGCCAAACCGGTTGTGCTGGATGATGTTGCAGACTACATGACGATCACCACAACCTCTTTCACATGTGCTCAGTGTGAACCTGCTCTCATCTGTAAAGAGAACAGGGCACTAATGGCGTACCTGCCCATTCTGGTGTTCTCTGGCGGATGCCAATCAAGCTGCACAGTGCTGGGCTGTGTCCACTATAGGACACCCTCATGGAGTCTGTTTCTGACGGTTTGGTCAGAAACATGCACAACAGTAGCCTTGCTGGATGTCATTTTGTAAGGCTTTGCTCCTCCAGTTCCTCCTTGCCCAAAGGAGCAGATACCAATCCTGCTGCTGGGTTGATGCCCTTCTACAGCCCTGTCCAGCTCTCCTCGTGTAATGACCCGTCTCCTGATATCTCCTCCATGCTCTTGAGACTGTACTGGGAGACACAGCAAACCTTCTTGCAATGGTACATATGGATGTGCCATCATGGAGGACCAGGACTACCTGTGCAACCAGAATGGGCTGCAGGAACGGCGTCATGCTACCAGTAGTGACAAGGAGACCAGCAAAACTAGAGAAGAATCAGTCCGGAAGGATGAGGAGAGCAATTGTCTGTGGACACCACCTGAAAAAACATTCACATTTTGGGGGTTGTCTTGCTGTTTGCCTCTCCAGTGCACCTGTTGTCAGTTTCATTAGTGCCAAAACAGATGACATTGATTCACAATTGCTTATGATTCCTAACTAGACAGATTGATATCCCTACAGTTTAATTGACTTTGTCTTGTAGTGTGATGATTATGTGTTCCCTTAATTATTTATATGGTTCTGTGTAACATGGTTCTGCAAAAAATGAGCTAGATAACACTACACTGTACAACACAATTGCCTCTTAGGAGACTTGTATGAGATGAATAAACTTTAGCATACACATACATTCATACTCAAACTTGCAGATACAAATAGATAAACATGTAAATCGCAGTGGAATCATTCGTGGAGAAGGAGCGAGACAAATACATGAACGCCAGAATACACAGTAAATTCATACAAATGAGCAAATTCAAACGTTCACAAGACGCGAGTCGTGAACAAAAGCAGTCTATTAATACAGGATGTGCTCTATAGGGTTATGGAGCACACTTCACTGAACATACCATCGTTCTGTGCTTGGGTGAGCATGGAACATCTCCCCATGGGGGACATGATTCCTTATTACCCACACATGCACACACGCATATAGGCATGCACACACACACACAGTCCATTTATTTAACTAATAATGCAGCCAGAAAAGTCAGATGCAGTCCCAAGAGAGGTATGTGAATTTCAAACTTTAGGCCTCATCCTATTCACAAATGTATTAACGCATGCAATATTAAACTAATGATTTACAAACCCAGCACACATCTCTGTGTCATAACCTATGCCCTCTTCCTCTTTATTTACTGAATCAAGATACACATTGAAGGGTACATACTGTGAGGTGCTCCCATCATTTACCGTATTTTTTGCACTTAAAAGCCTTTAATTTTCTCAAAAAAACGACAGTGCGCCTTATAACTGGAGCGCCTTACATATATATTCATTCTGGTTTTGCTTACTGACCTTTTGCGATTTTGTGTAGTACAAGGCGCTCACAGCGCTAAGTCAAAATCTTTTAGTACGACTTTGGTAAACTACAAAGCCGGACCGCTTGCAGCATTACGGCTACCGTAGCGGAGTAATACATACTGTGCTTCACCATAATATTACAGACTGTGTTTTTTACGTGTTACTACTGAACAAGGTTGGTAGTTATTGTGAATACGCTCATTAACGTTTGAATAATATTGAGAGTTATTGTGAACGCGTTTAATAAAGTTTGACTGACTGACTTATCTGACTGTTTTTTTTTTCGCTTAATGCGCCTTATAGTCCTGTGCGCTTTATATATGAAAAAATATCGAAACTAGACCATTCATTGACAGTGCGCCTTATAATCTAGTGGGCCCTATAGTGCAAAAAATACGGTTGTACCCTAACATTGTAAAATAAAACACTATTATTGTTACAACAAAAGCATTCAACAGCCTCACATATCGCTGTTAACATAATTATTTGCATGACAATTCATCTGCCACTTTAATTTCCTAGCCACCAAGGCTGTTGAATTACACCTACAGTGCCTTGAGGAAGTATCCTTTTCCCTAACCCTAAATACGTCAGATCTCTAACCCTAAATATGTCAGATCCCTAACCCTAAATATGTCAGATCCCTAAACCTAATTATGTCAGATCCCAAACCCTAAATGTGTTGTACTTTATAATAAATGTGGATGGTTACTTAGTTTTGCCTGACCGCCAGCTTTTGGAGTTTTGGTGGTTCCAAACTTGCACATGGACTTTGAACTTTTCTTAGATCTTGCCCTTGACACAATACTATCAGCAATGTTTAGAGTGTTCCTTGGACTTTATGACATATACTGCAGTGCAGGACTATTTGCATTTGTAAGCCAGAGTCTGAACACCTACAGACATTAAAGATTTCAGTCTTTCCATTTTCCATCATTTTCAGTGAATACATAAAAAAATGTTTTTTGCTTTGTTATTATGGAGTTTTGTGTGTAGATTGATGGCAAAAATATATTTCATCAAATATGAATCAAATATGAATTAAGCCTATGACACCACAAACCCTCATACCACCTCCCCCCTTCTCGCCTCTTTCCACACTCATTTTCCTCTCCTCTCCCTCTTTCCACACTCCTTTTCCTCTCCATCTTTCCACCTTTCTGCGTACCTCCTTTTCTCTAACTCTTCTGTCTTTTCACTCTCCCCTTCCTCAGAGCACTGTTTGTCCTCATGGTTTTCCCCACTGAGAATCATTCCGCATTCTGTGCAAGGGCTTTGAAGTTTCCCTTTCCTCCTTCCCCTTTTTAATGATAAGACTTTTCAAAATGCCCCTCAGCTACACTGATCTGAAAGCAACAAACGGTTTAGTCTGTGCCATATCACATTGTGCTTCATTGTATTTTAGTTATTGAGAACCAAGTCTCATTAATGAATATACAAAATAAAATGTTTATCTGAGGAATATACAGAAGATGGGGAGGGTAACATACTATCCAGCTATACTCTCCCTGGCCAAAGAACATCATTATATAATTCCCTCTCCCCGTTGGAGCTGGCGTGTGTTGTATCATGGCTACCCTCTCTTCCCCACTGTCCAACTGTCTGCCTCAAATCCTCCTGGCTCCCGTTCTCCCTACAGAATGGAAGACAGCGTGTACAGCTGCGGAAAGTTTCGACAGGCCCAGAACCAGCCAACGTCGTCTGGATCCAAGGCAACAGACAAGTGTTTCTGGCAACAGTATGAATGCCTCTTTATCGGCCGGTTGTAAACAGATACTACACAGGCACAAGGTTGTTTGACTGCTACTTTATGTTTAAACCCAAGTGTAAACTTCATGCACACACGTATGCTACACAGAAGCACGTAGAAGCGGATATATATTGTACCGGGTCTTTGGAAAGTATTTGACAGTTTTCCACATTTTGTGTTACTATATCTACACACAATACCCTATAATGACAAATCGAGAACCTGTTTTTAAAAATTTGTGCCAAGTTACCCAAATGATAAACTAAAACGTATTATGTACTCAGACCATTGGCCATGAACCTCTAAACTGAGCTCAGAGGCATCCTGACTTATTTGTTCATCCTTGAGATCTTTTGAGATTGTGACTGGAGTCCACATATTGCACATTCAAATTCAACTGATTGGACATTTAGAAAGGTAAAAAGCGTTGTCTTTTAGCATACAACGACCCAACCCACACAGACAAGACAATACTGTAGTTGCATCGGGAGAAGTCAGTGAATGTTCTTCAGTAGCCCATAAAGCCCAGAGTTAAACCCCATTTAACATCTGGGGTGAGACCTAAAGATCACAGTTCACCGACGCTCCCCATTCAAGCTGACAGAGCTTGAGGGTATCAAAGCTGTGGAGGTAGGCCCATGAAGACTCAAAGCTGTTGAGGTAGGCCCATGAAGACTCAAAGCTGTTGAGGTAGGCCTATGAAGACTCAAACTGTTGAGGTAGTCCCGTGAAGACTCAAAGCTGTTGAGGTAGGCCCATGAAGACTCAAAGCTGTGCTTATAAAGCTTCACCTGTTTTACTGAATATTTTACTTCAATTAGTATTTTTTTTTCATCATTAGGTATTGTGTGTAGATATATAGGAAATAAGATATGTAATCAATTATGAATGAAGTCTACAATGCATCTTGATATCAAACTCTTGTGTCTACTTTTGTCTATTGCTATGTGAGTGGGTGACTGCACATAAACCACTCTCTCCCTCTCACTCACCCCGCCTCCCAACAAGCAAGGAAATCTGACAACAGCCTCCTGTTGGCACGCGAAACAGAGGCAGCTATTTCTCTACTCCATGAACATTTTCAAAAGGAACGGGCAAAAGACGCAGAACGATAGAGCAAACTGAGCAAAGGTAATAGAGCAGAGGGATTTTAACACGTCTATAATATGCCAACTAAATTATTTCTTTTTAAATGCTGTGCAGTTCACACACTGTGTACTCATCACCGTTGCAGCTGTCAACAAAAACACATCAATCTCATTATATTAAAGCGATAACTATACTTTTTCTATGCCTAGTAATTACAAATAAACGTAATTTAAACCACAAGTTTGAAACGTGTCAGCCTGTCAGCCACTTAGTCTGAATGAGAGCCTTGCATACTGACTGAAATGACAGAATACAGTCTAACGTTTAAGAGTCTAGGCGTAAAGAGTTAAAATTCCCCTGGAAGGTGCTGGAACATCTCTGGAGGCGTCAGCAATGCAGCAGGCGGTGTCGCGTTTGCACAGGTGTTAATCTAGTGTGTTTAGAAGATGTGTTAATCTACTGTTATAGGGGTACAGATGGCCACTGTGTTTTATCAGTCTCCTTTTCTTTTCCGCTCTCTGTTCTCTCCTCCACTTCTCGGTCTCCCACACACATATAACCATGCCACAAGCATGGGCAGCTCAGCTGACCAAGTGTCTGGCTGGCTGGGGACAGAACCACTTATTATGCCCTGACGCAAAGGCTCTGTCCTTATCTCCACTGTTACCTCTACCCATTCCCTCACCTATGTTACTGACAGGTCCCACCCCTCACCACGTCAGCTTGTGGGAGAGAAGACTGAGGACAAAGTAGTGTTTTTGCTTAAATGCCAGTTTCTTAAAATATGGGCCATTTTGTGCCCAGACATTTGTTTAGGGTCACTGATGAGGTCTTCCGGAGACTGTCAGTGAGAATGGCACGGACCAGGGTTGAGGATTTGCATTGTCACTGTCTGTCAAGTGTTTGTAATGTTAAATTCTGTGTGTGGAGGTGGGGTTCCCCCCATGTGTGTGGAGGTGGGGTTCCTCCCATGTGTGTGGAGGTGGGGTTCCCCCCATGTGTGTGGAGGTGGGGTTCCTCCCATGTGTGTGGAGGTGGGGTTCCCCCCATGTGTGTGGAGGTGGGGTTCCCCCCATGTGTGTGGAGGTGGGGTTCCCCCCATGTGTGTGGAGGTGGGGTTCCCCCCATGTGTGTGGAGGTGGGGTTCCCCCCATGTGTGTGGAGGTGGGGTTCTCCCCATGTGTGTGGAGGTGGGGTTCCCCCCATGTGTGTGGAGGTGGGGTTCCCCCCATGTGCCCCTCCCCCAAGTCTTCTAGTCTTTAAAGGACTTTATTCTACCTACTCCTCTTTACAGACACACACAATCTCTCCCTCTGGCTGGAACATACTCAGTGCCTGTCCCAGTCTCATCACCGCTGCTCTGCTATAGTTCTTTGCAACCTATCTTTTTTATTAACGTTAAACATGCAAAAAAAATCCTCAAATAACGTTTGAAACCTTGACAAACTAAAGCTGCTGCTACAATCAGATAGAAACAGTAGATCTGCCTAGAAGTATGTTCTAACACCCCCCCCCACACAGGACAAAAACGTAAACACTGCAAGAGGAATTTTGCGTGCTTGCACTCCTGTTCACTGGACACTAGGGACAGGATCTAGGCCATACATAGAACTTTACATAAACCAACAGGCAACATTCTACAGTTCTGAAAGTGTGTATTAAAATACATGTTGAAATAAATGTTCTTTAAGATTGTAGTGTTTTGTTTAAAATGACTGTAAAATCAGTAGGAATTTAGCGAACACTGTGTTTCAACCTAGTTGCCTACCGCTGCTTTAGAAAAGTTCCCTTAAATCGCTTCCCAAACATTTTATACTAAAGAGGGAAGCAAAATGCTGTATATTATCAGAGTGAAGTTCTGAAAATGTTATACAAAACACAAAAAATGTGAGCTTTAAACAAACAACATGACTGTATTGATAGTTTTTGCCTTTGACTTTTATCCACTGTGAGAACAGAACACGTCAAATTTCCACATTTCTCACCAACTGTGTCACGGTTTTGTTGTGGGGTGGAACCATACGCGGACATTTTTATAAAGAAAAGGTGAATTTAATTCAAGGACAAACGGTACACACTACACGCAACTGTAAACGTAAAATGAAAGGACTAACTAACATTAAAACGATATACAAATAACAGGTAGCGCATCCACTTGAAAATGAAGTAAAACAGAGGACAAACCGTGAAGCTGTTGAGCGCACAACAAACAGAACAAACAATAAACCACCCCGGGTGTCGTGGAAAACTAACCTAAGTAGGCTCCCCAATCAGAGTCAACTGAATGCAGCTGCTCTGACTGGGGAGCCCACAACGGCATGGAGATGGCTAGAGGCCACACAATTAGTCTTGCCCTGAAATGGCCAGGGGCTCACAGCCAGGGCATGACAAACTGTCAGGTTTAAATAGTGGAGTCTACAAGTAGTAGAGTTACCCTCAGTAAATGTTTAGGGACACAGAAGTGTTTAATGGTATTTTTCTCTGTAATGTACTTGCTTCGGGGGTGCAAATTTGAAGGTAGTGTTGTTTTAATGATGAAGAGTGCAGGGTGATTATTGATAAAAGCATGAAAACAGGAGCATGGTCATATATGGGTCAAAAGAATTTCCATGAGTTTCTTACGCATCTCAGGTATTGGAAAGGCACGTCAACACCTTGATCATCCAGACTTTTTAATACATGCCTTTCTTAATTGTATGTGTTTTTATGTGTTTTCCATAGCAGTAAACGGCCAACTTTAATGTACACTGCCGTTGAAACATTTGGGGTCAAGCAGAAATGTCCTTTGTTTTTAAAAGAAAATATACTATTTTGTCCATTCAAATAAATAAAATATAGATGACTATTGTAGCAGAATATTTTATATGTAATATCTACATAGATATTATCAGCAGCCTAGCTCCATGGCACAGAGTGTTTGCTAATCCAAGTTTACCATTTTAAAAGGTTTGCTGATCATTAGAAAACACTTTGCAATTATGTTAGCATAGCAAAAAAATGTGTGCTGATTAAAAAAGCAATAAAACGGTTCACCTTTAGACTACTTAAGTGTCTTGGGTGGAGCATAAGCAATGTGGGTTCAATTACACGCTCATAATGGTCAGTCTATTATTGTTTCAAGAAATTAAGGCTATTCATGCCAGAAATTGCCAAGAAACTGAAGAGCTTTTACAATGCTTTGTTACTCACTTCACTTAACAGCACAAACTGTCTCCAAACAGAATACAAAGAGGAGTGGGAGGCCCCGGTGCACAACTGAGCATGTGGACAAATACATCAGTGTCTAGTTTGAGAGACAAATGCTTCACAGGTCTTTAACTGTCAGCTTCATGAAATAATACCTGCAAAACACCAGTCTCAACGTCAACAATGAAGAAGCGACTCCAGGATGCTGGCCTTCTAGGCAAAGTTGCAAAGAAAAAGCCATATATCAGTCAATAAAAAGATTAAGATGGGCAAATGATTGCAGACACTGGACAGGGCAAGATTGGAAAACAGTGTTTAGGACAGAAATCTTAGTTTAAGATGTTCAGATCACAAAGAACATTTGTCAGATGCAGTCCAAGCTAAAAGATGCTGGTGGAGTGGTTGGCGCCATCTGTCAAGCATGGTGGAGGCAATGTGATAGTCTGGGTGTCTGGATGATGGTCTTGGAGGTGTTAAAGTGGGAAATTTGTTCAGGATAAAAAGGATTTAGGTTATCACAAATTACAATATTTTCTATTCATTTAGCAATATTTTCTATTCAAACTCAAATTTCGTGAATGTTTTTGAAAAGTGACCCCAATGTTTGGAACGGTCATCTACACCTGTTCCATATCTTTCCCCCTTCTTCTTTACTCTCCACCAGACCCCCACCATCTTGTTTTAATGTCCTGCAGTCTGCTGAAGAAGAGTGACAACAAACAAGAAATCCAAAAAACGAAACTGAGAGTTGGGGGATAGTCTATGTGATAGCTGGTCACACAATTTAATCACAGAGGCTTATCCAGCTGGATTAGTTTCTAATCAATCTAAGCAGTGGCCCATCCTGACTGGCCTGCTGTGGTAATCCTGCAGAAGAAAAGGGCCATTTCTGTCTCCCTCTCCCAGTCTCTCTCCCTGTCTGACAACATGTTCCATGTTAAAATGCCGCTGGGCTGGTTGCATCATGTTGGAATCTAAAAGTGCAAGGCTTTCGAGTGAGATCTAGCCTGCCTGGCTCTCAAATTTATAGTTCCAACTAAAAGCAACGCTACACCGATGGACACACATTTCTGGTCAGCAAAGAGTCTAGATCTGAACATCTCCCAAAGGAATGTCTTGTTGTAAAAACAACCAAACTGTACAATTAATCCCAGAGAGCAATAGGTTCTTTCCAGAGGTGGGAATTAAGGTGCAATTCATTTTTGGATATTACAAATCTTTCACACTTTCAAATTTGACTAAATCACAGTAACATACCTGAAATGTACACACTAATAAATAGCCTCAATATTTGTTGACAGCAGAGTCCTACTCTGC
This sequence comes from Novumbra hubbsi, assembly GCA_016801125.1. Lineage (NCBI taxonomy): Eukaryota > Metazoa > Chordata > Actinopteri > Esociformes > Umbridae > Novumbra > Novumbra hubbsi. Next base: position 11,607 of record JACXGK010004632.1, read on the forward strand.
CAGGAGTCCCTTCCAGAACAGCCGACACTGTCCAGCCACAGCACAGCCAAACGCAATACATTAAACCAAAAGATGGATGGAGTTAAGGGAGGATTGGATTACTGTTTTTATTTATTACACAAGTTTGGAGTAGATCAATCACCGTTGAAGGTAAATAAAATAATGTTAATAGTTAATAATTTCGTCACTGGTTTTAAAAATAGTGTCGTATTCTTATCCTGTAGGCTACAATGCCATCCACAAGATAGTTTGTTGAGCCCATATTAGGAAAATGACATGTATCATGATTCACACTTAATTAAACCATAAAGCAATTGTGGACAACCAATTAAATAATAATAGCATTAAACAGCTAAACCTTTTCATACATGGTAAATGAATTCACATTTTTCTGCTTTAAACAATAGATATATTTTTCATAACAAGCTTATCAGTTACCTACATATCTGCCAGCCGCTGGAAACCCAGGACTAATGGGTAAATCAAACGGACTGGAACTTAACTGTTTATTCTGCCTACAACCCATAAATGTAAGTTTGTGGACATGCACCTTGCTAGTTGAACAAAGTGAAGGGAAGTCTGTTAGCGCATGTTGGTTTATGAGAATAAGTAGAACAGAAGAGCAGGGTCAGAGTGAACAGTATTATATGTTGACATTATTGTATGGTGACATCATATCTAACGAATAGATTTTTGGGGTGAAAAAACGAGCACCAGCCAGTGTAAGATGTCACGAGATCTATTGAAATACGTCAGAAGCAGACGACAGCGCAGACGAGGATGTCACTGTCAGTCGTCAGGCCAGACGCGTGACCCTCCTGGGGGCTTCAAATGCTTTCCTGCTCAGTAGAACAATTCTTCTACCTGGAACCAACTGCAGACGAAAGTCACAGCATCCAGCTCCAATGCCCCCGACATTTCTGAATGATTAAAGGCATGAAACCTAAGGTGTGTTTAATTCCTCGGCGTCAGCTGGGACAGACTGGCTTTCGGTAAATTCCCCCTCAAGGCGAGCAGGAATGAATGGATTATTGAATGACTTACGTCTTCAATCGCATTAAGCCAGTCGTCCAGTCGTCATTGTTTGACAAATGTTTTAGACACATGTCGACTGGCTTTAGCTGTAGTTGAAGGGACAAAATGGTTACTCGGCAAATGAGCAATTCTAAGCTCATCAATCAGAATTACATGAATATACTTGGCACTCGGAAGGGTTGCAATGCATGTACGCACACAACGCAAACACCCACACTCACACACAAACACACTCTTGGCTCACTCCACTGTAGATAAGGCTGACTGAACCCCTTTGAAATGTATGCTTATGATCAGTATGTTGGCCTCTCATATCTGCCAGCATCTCTGCTCCGTCCTGTACTACATTAAACAGCTCTGGCCTGCACACCGCCTTGGAAGCCTCTGCTCCAATTAACAGACTTCAGGAGGAGAGAGATAGGAGAAGAGAAAGGGAGATAGAGTGAGGTAGCCAAAAAAGGAAATAGAGGCTCTGAGGCAGAAGTAAAAAGAGAGCCATAGAACATTTAAGACCAAAATAACCGCCTGTTAAGCAGGGAAGAGAAAGTGCCTCTTTGAAAAAAACAACTGACTTAGTGCCCATCTGTTACTGTTAGTGGGAGGCCGGCCTGGCGAAGCATTCCTGGTACAGGATTAAATCACAGCTGAAACCTTGAAATCTGCAGCAGCCAAATCAAACGCTATCTGCCAAAATGCTAAGACTTTAGATTATACCATTTGTTTTAGATACTGTACTTGTTTACAATACACGATTGGACAGCCATGATGGAGCATTTGACACAGTCAAAACAAGACGGAAACATCTGTCTCATCCCGTTAAGAAGACTCCATGTCAGCTCTCACATACAGGACTGAAGGATTCAGAAAACTGACAAAGATGTGTTTTAGACAAAGGAACATAAACACACACAATGCACACCAATCCGTGCTAATATGCCCTACTGCCCAGACAATACAGTGTTTTTTATAATCATATACGCCCACAGTATAGAGCAACATTCATTTATACATATTATATATTGGTGGCTAACAGCAAGACTGATTGGCCTAAGAGAGGGACAGATGTGGTTTAAAACGAACCTTCGTTTGGTTAGTTTTAGTAAACCATTGTTTACTAACCACAGTAAACAATGCAGTACATTGCTACATCAACTGCAACAACAAAAACAACAACAACAGCATTATTGACTACTTTTATAGCTGGGCCCAAACACTGCACTGTGATGCAGTCAGCTTGGAACAGGATAGGCAAACCTCATGGTTAGGACAAAATAGTATGAATAACAATGAACAATGGTCTAAATAAGGGCTGTTGATGTGCCTGAGAATCCCATGACCCATGGCCTAAACCGCTATAGCGGTCTCATACACGTCATGTACTGCTGTAGCATTGGTAAACATTCAGGCATTTTTCTTGCAAAAAATATGTATCCTCCATATTTTCCAACTTGCCTGTCAATTGAACAAACATGTGTCTTAATAATCTGTTTCAAGGGTTTTTATGTTGTAGTCAGGAGAATGTAGCAATGTTAGAACCGTGTCCACACAGTTGCTAAAGAAACATGCAGTTCCCATTTCAGCCCAGTAACGTGCGGATCAGTCATGCCTACCCAGATGGATGAAGGTGTGTTTTAAATATTGTAATATTCATCTAGGTAGACTTTAGAGGTCTCAGAGGCAATTCTGTTCCTTATGTCAAGTTGTACGGCGTAAGCTTTTGAAACGTTACCAGTTGATTGTGTGGCCAATTAGCATGGCATTCAATTGGACGGTGAGGACCAGTCACATTTACAACTCTGCCCACATTCAATAGTAACGAATACTAACTTATGCAATGATCTAATAAAAATGTTCATCAATGCCACAATCCTAAAATCATATAACTAGTTGACAATTGTTTAAAAAGCAAGATGAAAGTGAATAGTATAGTAATCCATTTATGTAACCATTGGGCACTTCATGTTCTATTGAAGTAAAGCCGGCGAATTATCCAGGAAATCATCCAAACACAATCATCCTCAATGATGATACCTAACAATTAGCATTCAAAATAATTAGGAGTATTGTTGAGATGATAACCTAATACCTAGTGCTGTTGCTATATGGGTGTTAAAAGCTGATCCCATTATTTATTAAGGCTTACTGTAACAGCCACAATCTTCCGCTGGTAATATTCCAAGAAACATTGTAAAAAAGAAACTGTGTAGCTAAAAAAATCCAAGCAGATTTAACAATATTAATAAAGACACAAGGAACAGTATATCTGTCACCATACTACCTTACTGCCTCCGTAACACCCATGCATCACTTAAAGTACTGACAGTATTATACAGTATTGAATGTACACTCATTTTAAAAGCATACCTTTAGGAGTTAGAAGAACCTGTAAACGTTATTAACATTTGCGTGTGTGCGCACACTTACAAACACACACAAACACTGTGAGAGCTTTGAGAAACAGGGCGGGTGCATACCTAATTAAACAGCGGTCAATGCAAACACCCTCAAAGTCATTCCCACACAGGTCGTAGTGTTTCCCCTGTTCACACAGGGCCTGAGTTGATTCAGCCACGCAGCAGCAAGCGGTAGGAGGTATATGAGGGGAACAAGAAATGCTTAAGCTATCAAACACCTCTGCTGTTATTGTACCTTGACTCCATAGGACTGGCTTGTATGAGTGTATGTGCGGGTGTTTGTGTTGTGTATTTGGGTCTTGTATGTGCAGTGTACAGTGTGTGTTAGAACAGATATCATCCCGGACTCTCCTGTTTTATCTCTGGCCGTCTTTTAAAAGCAGAAAGAGACCGATTTTAATTCCTGGCAGCTGTTGATCTACCACTCAATTTCTTACTGACAACACAGCAGGATCTGGTGACCCCTGTTAGTAAGAGTCAATAACGCCAAGGTTTTTGGAGTCGACTCTGACTCCTGTAGATGGAGTCAAAGGAGTTGACGAATTTGCTATTACCTTTCTAAAGGTATTTTGTCCAGTATGTTCAAGCCAACTGTCTTGCTCTGTGAGATGGTGGTAGATTGAGATTTTTTGCCACTGGGTCGATCTTACATTCTAAGCATTGCATAGAATGCTGGGGTTTCTACTGTTTCATTAGATTGAAATGTTCAGTGAAAAATGGTACCCGTCAGTACTAACTGAACTGAAAACTAGGGTAACTTTTCAAAAACGCAAGTGTTGGAGCTTTGCATGTGGCTGTTTCCTGAAGGTGTCTTGTCAACAAGAAATATCTTATACTATGACCTAACCAACAATGACCAAACAGATGGAGCTACAAAATCATGAATACATTCTTTAGTCTCTGGAACATGCTTTATATTTAAATATATTTTATATCAATCAAAAGGCAAGTCATGTCGTGGTCAGAAATGCCTAGTTTGTTTATTGAGCTGTAAATTGTCTACTCAGTTTGTCATTAGTAATTCTCCTGAACAATTAGGAACGGGCTGATCACATTTAATTACATAAGGACAGGACAACCCCTTATTCCAAGTAGATGGAAAAACGCAATGGAAACACAAATAGAAGGTGCATTGATTAGATCGTTAGTGTAGAGTAAGGTTTGATGACAGGGTCATGTTTGAGTCTTTTGTGAGTTAATTACAGTTATTGGAGTTAAAAACCTGAAATGAATTACGTGCTGACCAAAGTGCTTTAGAAGTGACCAGTGTGAAATAATAACAGACCTGTACCATTACAAGATATTTTATGTAAAACAATTCAGCAATTCTGATATATTTGGTTACTAAAGCCTTTGAAAGTGATTCTGTGTATAATTTGTATACGGTTACGATTCTGCCTTGGTGGCTGATCTGACTGTGGCTTCCACTCTCTTACCTTTGCTAGCTCACAAGTGGGCAAGGGTAACTAATCAGTTTACCTAAAATACCACCGTTTTTAAGTATCCCTTGACATAAGGGACTCTATAGGTAGCTATGGACTGATTTTGTTATCTTGCTTACTTTCCATGGTCATCCACATACAAGAGTCAGGTAACAAGAGTAACATTACCCTGCAACACACCTGAGGAAAAAGAGGTACAATTGCAGTACTGCAATTGTATAGTATATTAACAAGGGCTGAAAACCTAAAATATTGACTGCTGACACTGTTCAGTGTGTACTCTGGCCTGGTTCCAGCTTGAGACAGATCAGTGCATGTACATGTCATCCCTTTAGTTCATATATGTATACCCACTGACTGGCTGGATGGCCTCCTCCCTACTGGCATGCCTTCACACAGAGAGAGGCACTGATAGCTGATATAAAGCTACGCATGGCCCCATCTGTTGATCTACTGCCCAGCTTCAGCATATCTACATTCCAGTGATCAGCTAGCTACGAACCATTTGCAGCGTTACCACAGAGTTGGATAATTTGTAAGAGGGAGTGACATCAACAGTTTACTAACACCTATCTTTCCTTCATCTCCTTTCTATTTCCTGCTACTTCCTCACCCTCCACTCCCTCCGCCATTCTCCCCCCTCCCTTCTCCCACCCTCCCCCTTCTCTCTCCCCATAGCCTTCCACCCCCTTCCTCCCTTCTCCCTCCTCATCCACTCCCCTCCCCATCCTTTCTCCCTCACCCCCCCTTAACCTCTCTTTTGTCCACATCCCTTCTCGTTCCCCATAGCCTTCCACCCCCTCCCTCCCTTCTCCCCCCTCACCCACTCCCCTTCCCATCCTTTCTCCCTCCACTCCCTCCCTCTCTCTCGCTCTGCTGCCCCTCCTCTTATTATTGCAGAATCTTCCATTGGATTCTTAGTGTGGGTGGGAGTCATGAGTTTGGGCCCTTAAAATGCAATTATCACCCAAAGCCACTGCAGAGGAGTAAGAATAAGCAATAAACGTAGGATTTCTCAGTGGTTGCGGATGGCAGACATAAAACATTTATTAGACGGCACGTCGCCAGATTAGAAATGCATGTGCACTATTCTGCCGTCCTGAGAGAACTGCCACAGTAATGAAGTGGAGCACTTGATGTTTTACAGTGTTAATTACCCAAAGGCACCAACACGATAACTCACCACAAGGACTATGGGGGTCTCCACAGACCCCTTGGACCTGCCTCAACACAGGAGGAGGTAGAAGAGGGAAGGAAAGCGATAGGAGGCAGGGGGGAGGCGAGAGCAGGTTCGGTCCTAATAGACATCTTTATAGGGATAGGAACATCTCTGCTATGCACATTCCAGGCAAGCGTCAGGACAATCCCGGTTCCCATAGGACCACTGTAATATAGTCAGGAACACACACGGCCCTACTGGTTACAGCTGCAAGGAGTGGTCTCCTCGGGTTCCAACAGGATGTTCCCTCTTTAGCTGTCCAATCGGATTGCTCATTCGGACTTTAAGGGTTCCACTAAGGAAACCCCTGATCAACTCTGTTCCACAAGCCTCTCATGACCACCGCTTGTTTTTTCCTGTCCGCTAATGCGGACAACCAATTATAGGTCAGCATGAAGACTACGAGGGCCAAGTAAAAAAAAAACGAGCATATCCATTGTTCCTCATTAAACTTCCTGAGAACCCCCCCCCAACCTAACCAGAAAACACGCAATAAGTCACCTACTCATGTCCATTCTTCCATAGCCCACTGAAACTGCTATAACCCGTACGTCACTACAGTGATCCTTCATGAGGAGACATATTCGACTCACACACCCACTATGGAGTCTCTCTACATAGACTGTATCAAGCTACGCACTGGAACTATAGCTCTGTGTTGCTATTTTGGGGTTGTTATTCCCCACTGGTACAGTCCACTGAAAGCAGGGCTATTATCCCACTCGCATTGCATTCCTCTTATTAGATTTCCTGTATTGTACTTATATTCAGCTGAAATCATGGTGATTTTACCAGGTTATTTTACCCTCAAAAAGTAGCGCTCTGAATCGTACTGCTCTTGCAGATCTACCTCGGGTGAATGGCTGAGAGTAGATCAGAAGAGACCAGGGAAAGAATGAGTCCTATACTTTTGGTGAGTGAACACGGCAATAACCCTGACCTCAGCCTGATGACCTCACATCCCCACCGCGAGTAACAATGACATGAAGAACATACAGTCTGTGCCAGCAGAACCAAGTCAACCAAGTCACAAGGCGTCAAGGTTTTCCTGGTTAGATATACAGAACGTGGTCAAGAGCAGCAGTGGTCACTAGGACACACACACAGACCATGATGTGACAAGTTTCAGTGAAAGCTACATGATATGCAGTCTGAGTTGGCCTGTAGAATTTGAACCATCTGGAAGTGTTGGGCTTCTGGCCAACAGCGATATGGTACATCCAGAACACACAGGCATAGTGCATCACAGACAGGCACCATGCAAATACACAAGTCCAGGGGTGAGTAAGTCAGGAATTCTAGGGCCAACGTCTATGTAAGCTAAGGCTGTTATTGACTGCGGAACGTAGGACCATGTCTGTAAATTATTGCATAGGATGGAGCGCAAGAATGCTTGGAATGTTTTGTTGACCAAAAGCACTGCTCAGAAGTTAATATTTAGGGACTAGCCAATCGGAATCATTGAACAACGCAGGTTCTTGGCCAATTTTCTTAAAACACAATCGGTCAATAACGTAACCGATACAGATGTTTTGTCATTTTTGGACAGTGTGCTTAAAAATTAATAAAAATGTTGCTTCTTGTAATGTTGTGGTGAAGAATGAACGGGACCTAGATGCAGGGAAGATGCAAACGACTGATGTTTTTAATGAAACAAAACATAAATCCAAAACAAGCCTCTCGACAGGAGGTAGTAAATACAAAAGAAACGTGCGTAAAGGCACAGACAGAAATCACTCCAAGAGCCAAAAAAGGCAGAGAATAAGGTTTGCGGGAACGCACTAACACATATCACAGCGACAATAACACAAACAGAGATGAGACACACAGGGGCTTAAATACCCAGCTAACTGGGCACAGGTGAGAGGGATTAGGGAAGGGTGCATTCACAGGACATGGGAAACAGGACAAACAGACACAATGGCCACTAGAAGGGTTAGGGAAGGGTGCGTTCACATGGGAAACAGGACAAACAGACACAATGGCCACTAGAAGGGTTAGGGAAGGGTGCGTTCACAGGACAAACAGGACAAACAGACACAATGGCCACTAGAAGGGTTAGGGAAGGGTGCATTCACAGGACATGGGAAACAGGACAAACAGACACAATGGACACT
>JACXGK010004633.1:12372-27744 GCA_016801125.1 Novumbra hubbsi
CGGGGGGAGGTGGGGTTCAGGTTAGTGGGTGACGGGGGGAGGCTGTGGTGAATGCAGGGCACCGTGCGACCGCCTTCCCCAGCTCGGCACCTCCCCTCCGGGTCACCGTGAGCTCCGGGTCACGGGCCCGATTGTAATGCAGCGAGGGGCGGCCTTTTATTCCGGGCGGCGCTTGTGGCTCCTGCAGTTTTGGTTGGGGAGGGCAGGGGGGTGTGGGCCGTCCTTCCTCCCCTCTGGCTCTCTCGGCCCGGCAGTGTGCCGGCCCGGAACCCCGGCCCGTGCCCTTTCGGCCATGAGTTTCTCCGTCTGACTCGCTCTCATCTGGTGGATGAATGTTTATCTGAAGTTGGGACTCAAACGCAGCAGAGTGTGTTCTGGCCTTTGGGATGCACTTGAATACAACCACGGTGGAGTAGATTGTACCCCAGAGCTGACGGAACATGTAAGGGTCTCCCTAGTCTCCAGTTATTATCCAGCTGCCATTGTCTCTGGTCAGATGGCGTCATTATTTTCAAATATCCTTTGAGCCGGGTGGTGAATGTAGTATGCAAGAAGCATGAATACGGCTTTGCATTTGAGTTACTGGATACGCGTGCTTGTGTGTGTGTAAAAATGTGTGTTTGAGTGTAAATCAGTCTCTGGGTTTCTCCAGCTGTCCGTGTGTCTTCATGTGTGTGAGGTGTGTGTGTGCGCGTGCCTGTGTGTGCGTCAGCGTTACTTGTGTGTTTGTCTCAGGTGTCAGCACTGTGCACCCCCCCCCGTAGAGCTGTGTGTGGACTGGCCATGTGCACGTGGGTCTGAAGAGGGAGGACGGAGCCACTCCTGGTCACCATCTGAGCCAAGCACGAGTTGTTTTGGCTTTCATATCACAGTGGGGCCCTTTGTGCTGTGGGGTGAGAAGCGGTCAAAAACAGGGAGCACGTGTGCCTGTGTGTGTGTGTGTGTGTGTTAGTGTTAACATGCGTGTCATTGGGCCTGATGTATAGACTATAGACGTTGCTGCTCAACGCCCATGTAACATTAGCTATGTGAGGATGACTGGACTACATTATCATTCTGTTGAGGATCTTATCTACACCAGATCTCAAAGGCCAGTCGTCGAGAATGGAATATTTCTCCGCTAAGATTCTCAAGTGAACGTTGGCGATGGTTTAATGGCTTATCCTATCAGTACTGTGTCTGGAGTGCTCATAGCGTTGACTGATCCCTGACTCCGTGTTCTGGGAAATGGAACGTTCTTGTAGGGGTTGAACAAAGTGCTGCTTGTGACACATGAGATCAACTCACATTCCGGAGTGCCATACACACGCACACTCTGGTCTTTGTGTCCTAGTGGGGACCTGAGACCCTGACCCAGAAAGCCTCGGTCCCTATCCTCTAACCCTAAATCTGACAATAATCCTAACCCCAACACCAGACCCTAACCTTAACCTAATAAACTTGACATCAACCTGTATTGGAAAACGTAACCCAACCCTATCTAGTCACATTAAACCACCTAAACTCCATGTCTCCATATCTAACACTAATCTACAATCTACATTGCACCCTGAACCTCTAAACGGGAAATGGGGACCGGCTAAAAACCCTTGTGGGGTCTGAAATTGTTCTTTTAGGTGACCTCTGGCCCTCACGTGTATTTTTAGACCTGGATCACACTACGCTGGCTAAATACAATGTTGAGGTTTGTCTCTCTCTCACACGTCCATTGTTGTTTCAGTGGATCCCATGGCTCCACCCTGGTGACCGTTTGACCTCCAGCATCATCACCCGTCTTGTCCGTCACACTTCCCAGTGTCCTTTACTAGCAGGATCCCTTTGAAATATTCCCCATGTCCACAGCACACGTTTCCTGGGTCCACGTTTCCCTTCACCCTTTATTCCCTCAGAGTTGTGTTTGTGTCCTCAATGTCCCTCTGTGCCTGGCCTACATCTGTCCACTCACAGCGCTGTGTTCCTCCTCTGTTTAATGTTGGGATATTGAGGAGTGGCTAAAGAGCAGCGTTGGGGCTTGCCACTCCTTTGATGAAACATAACACATGGGTTAATCCAGCCCATTAAAGCCGATTTGAAAGCACCGAAATGAATGGGTACTAGTCAGGGCTCTGATACATTTGAAAGGGTGGATTAAACGGCTCTAAAATCCCAGCTTAAAGAGACTCTTAAAGTCACATGCAAGGTTAATTGTTTTCAAGTGAATGTTTTGCCATCATTGTTAACATTTTGAACAATATGGAGGAAACTAACAGATTGTATTGTGATTCTAATGCAACGTGGTGAGATACCAAAAGTCAACTTGGCTTTGGGAAATGGATGCATTGTTTAGATACCACAACACAGCCCATGCCTCTTTAATATTCTCAATGGTATTTCTCAGCATGGTGTCAATGGCACCTTTTATCCAGGCGAGCAAGGGGATTTATTTTGCTCTTGGATGTGCTTCTGTGATTGACTGTCCTCTAGTCTGAGGGCTCTACTTCTTCTTCTGTGATTGACTGTCTTCTAGTCTTAGGGCCCTACTTCTTCTTCTGTGATTGACTGTCCTCTAGTCTTAGGGCCCTACTTTTTCTTCTGTGATTGACTGTCCTCTAGTCTTAGGGCCCTACTTCTTCTGAGATTGAGTGTCCTCTAATCTTTGGGCCCTACTTATTTTTCTAGTACTACTGTTAGTTCTGCTGCTACTACTACTACTAATAGTACTACTGTTGCTACTACTACTAGACTGACAGCGATGGGACAGTGGGGGGAGGAGATGGTGACACAGGGAGAGAAGGTCACTCCAATTGCCCTACAATGACTGATCAAACAACCCGCAGAGCCTGTGTGTCTCTGGGTGCCAGCCTGCGTGCAATCCGCTTCACACCCGGACTAACAGAGAGAGAGATGGGAGGGGAAGCGAGAGGGAAATGGAGGGGGAGACAGAGAGAGATGAAAGGGTGAGAGAGGGAGATGTAAGGGGAGACAGAGGAAGTGGTAATGGGAGACTGAGAGAGATGGAGGGGTTGACAGAGAGAGATGGAGACAGAGGGAGATGGAAGATACTTGATGAACATTGCGTGACTTGCACCATCCTCCCTGATACCTCATGTGCCTGATACCTCATTGACAGAATTGCACAGAAAATGCTGTCAATCAATCAATTTCTTTCTTTATTTTAGATATGAAAATCCGTCTACAAAACAGTACCGAAACACTTTTCAGAGTTAATGGGATATGATAGCGCCAACGCTGCTGGTTTGGGCAGGTCAGCCTCGTCTGGCCTGGCTTATGTAACCTCACAAACACACACTTCTCACACACCACATCCATCAGGTGCACTAATGCAGTACGCCCCGAACCACAGACTTCTCTGCATGATACACATCCTGCTCACACTGTGTGTGATTGGTGGAACCTGGTTTGAATGAGTGGATTTGTGACCGGACAGCTGTAGTAGGTTAGAGAAACAGACAGAATCACGTTTTGGAGCGGGCGGAGGAGAATAACTGATGGAGGTCGGGAGTGTGTGGAGAGAGCAGGGGCACTTGGTGTTTCCTGTTAGCTCTTGTTCCTACTCTCTCTTATTCCCCCCCCCCCCCCTCCCGTCTCTTTCTGAATGAGGTCAGCCACCCTCAGTGAGGCCTCTTTGTCTAACCTCCTAATTGGATGAAGCCCTGCTTAACAGTTGGAGAGTGCCGTCTCTATGCACAGTCTGACACCATCCCTCCTCCCCTGCTCCTCCCACTGTTGGGCTGCGTGATGCCACGGGGACGACACGCGGTCCCCCAGCCGGCCCAGACACTCTGTGCCCCCCCCAGCCGGCCCAGACACTCTGCCTGGGTGTGCTCTGTCTCTCTGGGTTAGGGTCCTATTACACTGGTGAAGACCAAACATCTTAAAGGGAAATCAACATCTAGGCCTTAAGCTGCAATATCCGGCTTTGGGGTTAGGTTGAGGGTTTTGGTCATCAGTGAGGTAATGGTCAAATTTAGGGTTAGGGGTTGATTTAAGTTTAGTTTTAGGAATCCTTGTTAAGATATTGTATGGTACAGTTTATGTAGTTCTGAGGAACTGTTATTAGACAGGGTAACCGATGTTACGTGGTTGAGGTAGAAGGGAAGCGGTATTATTGACCAGTAGAGTTTCATTCTGTTCTTGTCCTTTCCTTATCTTTGAATCTGAGCATCCATTCAGAGAAGTCGATCCAGCCGCAAAGCGCGTGTCTGACAGCGTCACGTTAAAAGGAGAGGCACGGTGAAAAATGAACAGACAAAACGATCAAGTTATTGCCTGCAATTAATTATCTGCAAGTAGAAAGACACACTATAAGTGATAAATGCCTCTTTATCTCCATGTTAACGGGGGAGAGGACCACCATGTTATCTCCTCCTTTGTATTCCATAGAAAGCAGTTCCTTTACCATTGCAAAGTAAATGCTGTGGGCTTATCGGATTAGGGATCGCTTGGTAATAAATACGGTTGTTTTATTTGCCTCCCCTCCTTAAACATGATTACTGTTTACAATTTGGCAATATTATTACGACTCTCTATGACACTCATTTACATAATGCCTTGCTGTTGAAATGCTGTTGGAATCTGTTGGCAGAGATGCGAGAGAGAAGAGGAACTATTGCCTGCTCCTGAAACAGACCTATGTCGGCCCCTCAGTGTTTCTCTATTGTCATCTCTCTATTCCAGTCTCTTTCTTAATGTTGACCCTTTAATTGTCTATCTTTGTTTCCGGTTTTCTCCTTCCCTCACTACGTTCTCCTCTGAGTGAAGTTTGTTCTTTGACCATAATCCAGTGTGGTTAAAGTGATCTAGGGCTTTAGACTGCTGCCTCCAGCTCAGGTGAGCGGGCAACTGGTTGTACATACTCAGCACCCATTGAACAATGAGAGTGTATGTATGTTTTAGCCTGTCCGGGCACATACGGAGCAGACTAACTGATGGAGATTAGATCCGAATCTTGTGCGGAAACAAAGGCCCTTTTCCTGCTGAATGGAGCTATCAGTGTCCCTGCTCTACTGCTGAGCTGTCAGGGATGCTCACGCAACACACTGTCCGATCAAGTCGCGAGTGTGTGTGTGTGTGGTTTATTCGTGCATGAGTGGTATTTCTGTGTGGCACACAGGAGACTTTTCCAAAAAATGGATATCGAGAACAAAAAGAGGTCGAAGGACGAAGAACATCCTCTTCAGACCTGACAATGACTTCCATTATAACGTCTCGTTTCCCAGAGTCCTGAGGCTCTAGGGAGCCTGTCTGGCCACCGTCAATCCCTGACTTCCTGGTGCTAGACCACATGGCCCCAGGCTAATCACGTTAGTGGCAGAGGCAGAGTTGATAAGTTCATCTCCGTTACGGCAGACCAGGGCTCAGCTCAGCAGACCCCCGTTGGCAAAGCTAACCAGGAAACACAACAAACAGATACTTCAGTAACAACATCTCACTGGCTGGTTGAACAGATACTTCAGTAACAACATCTCACTAGATGGATTAACAGATATTTCAGTAACAGCATCTCACTGACTGGTTGAACAGATACTTCAGTAACAACATCTCACTGGCTGGTTGAACAGATACTTCAGTAACAACATCTCACTGGCTGGTTGAACAGATACTTCAGTAACAACATCTCACTGGCTGGTTAAACAGATACTTCAGTAACAACATCTCACTGGCTGGTTAAACAGATACTTCAGTAACAACATCTTACTGGCTGGTTAAACAGATACTTCAGTAACAACATCTCACTGGCTGGTTAAACAGATACTTCAGTAACAACATCTCACTAGATGGATTAACAGATATTTCAGTAACAGCATCTCAGTGACTGGTTGAACAGATACTTCAGTAACAACATCTCACTGGCTGGTTGAACAGATACTTCAGTAACAACATCTCACTGGCTGGTTGAACAGATACTTCAGTAACAGCATCTCACTGGCTGGTTGAACAGATACTTCAGTAACAACATCTCACTGGCTGGTTTTTAGTTAAACACGTTATTATTACTCTTAACTCAACCCAGCCGGACCCTGGGATGGTGCAGTGTATATTCACTTCACTGGCTCTTAGCAACTCAGGCAGGAATCAGTCATCATCAGATGGTCAAGGCAGTACAGCAGATTGAGTTTGAGGTTTTGAGTTGAGAATCCTATTGATGATAAGAGTTGCTCGGTGTCTCAACCTCTCTCCTCTGGTTGAGGAATGGAGTTTCTCTCGAGTTGGACTGAAACACAGAAGAGTTTTCAGGCCTTGGGAGGTATTTTCTCCTTTTCACGACTCATTCCTCCTATATATCGACCGGCCTCCTAATGATTCCCTCTTTCCACTCACACCCACACACACACTCACACGCACACAGACACACACATGCTCTCTCCTCTGCCTGCCTTTCTCACTGGACCCTGAAACACATTTAAAAGTTGCAGCAGAAAAATCGAATGGCTTGTGAAAAAGACACAGGTGCATTTGTGTTTGTCCAGCCTTGCAGTGAAACCGAAAACATTTTCCAGAGAAGTAGACTAAACATACAGTGTGTGAGTTTATATATATATACTTTGTGTGTTTGCTCAGGATTTATGGCCTCATGTGGGTCTGTGTATGTGTTTTGTATGTTTGTTCGTATGGCGTTGTTGTGCATTTCTATACAGTATGGTATTCTGAGTTTGTTTGTGATTTATGGGCGTTTGTGTTTGTGTATGTGCGTAGCTTTTTCCCCTCCCTGTGTCTTTGTCTGGTAGTTTGTGCACTTCGTCCTCTTGGCCCTTAGGGGGCCATTAATAGACTCTCTGCTCTGCTACATGATTGAACCTGTGTTTCTCCTGCTGGATTCTCCCATTCGGGACATGTAAATGTGTACATCAAGCTGCAGTACCGCGGTGTCAGACACAAGGGACAACAGGGGGACTTTAAGCCCTAACCCCCCCCTTGTTCCTCATGTCTCCTATGAAGTAGCTCACTCTGACAGTAAGTATGTCCTGGTCAACGGTTCTCCTTCCCGCTGGCCTCTATCTCCCTGCCCAAACCGCTGTGAATGGTCCCCCCTTTGCAACCAGAGGCCCACTGCCACCCTCCCAGCAGGCACTAGGGTGGGAAACAAGGAGGAAACAAATCTGTTGTGGCGTAACAGAAGGTGCCATGCTATTATTCACTAAGGCTTGTTGGTGGGGGGGATTAGGCTAATGAGGACCCCTAAGACCATCCTCCTGTCTCGTTCCCCCCCCCCCCGGCACAACACTGCCATCATCATGAAGACGTCTGTCGCTGACCCCTCAGATCTATACCAACGTATTTGAGTCATCTTATCCATGAAAACAATTCTGCTGTTACTCTTCGCTCTGCTTGGCAGAAGTGCCATCGGGTGGATAGTTGTGTACTGGCAGGGTGGGTTTCCTGGGAAATTAAGGCTGACCTTGACGGCTGGAAGAGGTTGTGCGTTATAAGTTATTTAAATCCACTTTCTAGGAGGACTGGCCGGTTGTAAACCACAAGACAAATTATACAGACCTCTTGTTGCTCGGGGCTTGTTTACATTAGGAGAGGGAAGCAAGACGCTGGATAGGCCTCTCTCCGCGTGCGTAATCCTTTCTGCAGCGCTCCAACTAGAAAGCGATATGCATGCGCCCCACACATACACGTTGTTACTGAAATTGTTCATCTGTTGACTTCTTTCGACTTCGTTTATTCATGTAAATACAACGTTCCTACCTCCTTAATACAAGTTGAACCACCCGTTTGGTAAGGAAAGCACAGACTGAGGCCGAATGAGTTGGGGAAGGAGCCGTCTGGGAGCAGAGCCATAAGGCCATATAAGGTATTTGGGGGGGTGGGTCACAGAGAGCTGGAGGTCTCCTGGATTGGTTCTACTTCTGGCAGGGTTGTGAGTGATCTGTAATTGACAATGTCTGGGTCAGAGTCCCTCTTGTGTCCCCCTAGCTTTAACATGTAGATGAGGTAGGTCCTCTGTGCTGACTCTTTCCTGCCTGGCTTTGAGAGGCTCGGCTGGGACTCGGTAACCCCCTCTGAGTCCTCGCGCCTCCGTGCCCCCTGCTTTGTTTCCATGCTGGAGTGGTTGCCGCCAGTCTGGCTCAACACTGGGACCAGCTCCATGTTAATAAAGCTGCCGTGAAGGGATTGGCCAGGGGCTCTGTATGTCCAATAGTGTGACTGAAGGCGTGACTGCGAGCTGTATGGCCCTAGTGAGCGGGGCGGGTCATTATCCGTGGTAATGCTTTTGGGTGTGATTGCAGTTGGCCCCGGTGGCCTGTTTGGCTGGAGGTTGTGAAGGGGGAGCTTGTTGGTCCAATGAGTGGGAGGAGGTATTGTTACAACAGCCATATTGTTGTAATCAATGGTTGACTTGTGTTTCAATTCCCCGTTTGTATGGTAACAGCCAGGGCTGTGCGATATGGACCTTAAATCCACACCGCAATTCAGTATTTATTTTCAAATTGGCCGTGATCACATTTCATCCTTCATCAACATGTAACACAGTATAATTTTGACCTAGAAACACCTTAACATTCCCTTGATATTAGACCTATGATCAAGGAGCCTCTGTGCGTAGAGACAAACAATCCACGCACAGAAGAGGACTAACCTAGTCCGACGGTCAACAACGCCAGTAAGCAGAGCATTTTTAGGAGTTTCCTGGAAAAGGTTGTTGCTTTAGAAACATTTAACTATGTCATTTAAGAACACTTGTCTCAAGAGATGTATCCTGACAGGGTAGACACATTTACTGGCATATTTACTAAAAATAACCAAGTCTTCATAATCTATTCCTAAGTAATGGGCAGACATACAGATGGGTGACGAATTAAACATGATGGGAGGAACATAACAAATGCAGATGCCTCCTTACATGTGTACCGAATGACCGAATTAAGCAAGATGGCGAAAGGAAATTATCTAAGTGACTTGAATAACGTTTCATTTTGGGGGCACAGATTTGATGGCAGGAGCTTCAGTCACAAAGACTGCTCAACAAGCTATTGTTTCAAAAGGAACATGTTCCTTTTCGATCTGTGGGAAGAACACCTGAAAATAGGTAAAATGTCTGTAATTGTGGTCAAATGTGCACAATGACTGTGATGCATTACTGCAAAATTTAAGGAAAAACATGAATAGACACTCCCAGTGGCTGGATGTGATCTGTCAGCAAGACCAGTCCGCCCATGTCTAATATTTAATTTACAGGGCCTGTGCCCCGCTGTGGCTGGTCCTCTGGTCAGAATGGCTGGTAATCAACTCAGCCCCTCTTCTTCATCTTCATATCAACTCTGTGTCTGATTAGGACACTCGACAGTCCTCTAGTGTGTGTCTCGTAAACAAAGCTACATCTCTCTAATTTGGAGATATAGGAGCAATTATCATTTCCTGAAAACACCTAATCAACAGTATTGTTGGAGGCACAGGCTGCAGCTGGACCGGGGCTGTTAGAAGAGTTCCGGGTGGGTTGTGTTCTGACTGGAGTCTAGCCACCGCTGCGCTGTGCTGGCGCTGTGCTGGCGCTGTCTGTCGCTGTCTGGCGCTGTCTGGCGTTGTCTGTCGCTGTCTGGTGCTGTGCTGGCGCTGTCTGGTGTGTCTCTGTGTCTCCTGGAGCATTCTGGACAGCTGGGAGCTTCCTTCCGCAAAACATGCTTGATTACATGGATCTTCAATTTTTGTCCTAACCACCGGGGTCCTACACATTCACATACAAGCCCACGTTGCGTACAGGGAGAAATGCATATTTCTCAGGCGCAGTACTATTTATATGTAGTTGCAACAATAGTATATGACACCACGTAGGCCTAGATCGACATCCAATCGTTTCCATGGGTTTTAAGCTGTGTAAAACGCTAACAGCCAGAGCTGAGTCATGTGACAGTGGCAGCGGCTCCTAAACATCCTGATGGTGGAGATACAGAGAAATCACCGCCATTATTACAGGGACTCTCTCTTTTCTCCTTCTCTCTTCTCTCTATTGCGGCTGACAGAAGCCTTCACTCCTCATTAGGATCCCTGAATGCAATGTCCTCCAGAAATAATTGAAAGACTCCAAGCAGACAGGGAAAAAGGCAAATGTTGCTTTAATGTAATTTGCGGGCGAACAATGGGCCTGGGACTACGTAAAATTTAGAAGAGTGGCTTTAATGCAATGAAATTTAATGAGGTATAATTTCACAGCGCTAGATGGTGAAGGTGTGCTCCTGCTGAGCTCTTCACCGACACAGTGAGCAGTACACACACATACACACACACGCACGGAGGATGGGAGCGTTGACTTAGGGCAGAGTTTCTTTTTAATTAAGGTAATATAAATGGCAAGTCTGTTGGTGTATAATATCTGTTTAAGACAGTCACAATCAGCGTTGGCCAAAGGCTGCCAAGCAAACCTTTTGCTGTGGTGTCCATCGCATTACTCTGCCAGCACTTCACGGCTATAGTGTTGAGGTAAGGAAGCTCATCCATCATTCACCTGTGGCTCAGTGATCAATAGCTGTAATAATCGATGGCTGTATTAATTGTGGCCCCTGTGCCTGCCGCCAGGGATTTAATGAAGAGTAATGGTTCGGCTTTACCCCGAGGTGGGGTCTCTGCTGGGATCCTGGCGACGTGTCTCCGTGGGTGTATGCTGTGCAGTAACTGTATGTACTGTAGGTGTGAGTACTTGACATGCGCGTACCGCGTTCGGTGTATTAATAAAAAAAAAAAACATTGCGAGCTACGGAATTTACGATTTTTATTTTATGATCTCACGTCAACCATTTGTAATCCCATTAATTTTGCTCTGGCGTGTTTCATTATTTATGAATATTCTCATAACCTATCCCGTTACAACTGATGTTGTTCTTCTATGCTTTTCAAGGATGACCATGGTGTGCAGTTGCTGGTATACAGATGTCCCCAGACTTCATCACACCATCAAATAGCTCATTGTAGTGGTTAGCTGGCCAGTCCATGGGGTCATTAAGTCTACTACAACTACTGTCGCACTTCTACTATTACTAGTACACCTACTGCTACAGATGCAGCATACTACCACTCACCTTCTACTATTACTAGTACACCTACTGCTACAGATACAGCATACTACCACTCACCTTCTACTATTACTAGTACACCTACTGCTACAGATACAGCATACTACCACTCACCTTCTACTATTACTAGTACACCTACTGCTACAGATACAGCATACTACCACTCACCTTCAAAGCATCATGGTTGGTCCCTTAATGGGTTGGTTCAGGAAGTGGCATTGGAGGACCAGTTAGGGAAACCTTTAATTTTCCAAATCCCAATATCCCGTGTAGGATGCCGTCTTTGGGATGGATATTTAAACCGTTTTCCAGATTTTCTGAGGTCACTAAAGGTCCTATAACCCTAGTTTCCTGGCTACGTATGCAGTCTTGCTTTTGTATCACTATGGACACCTATTTGTCCCTTGCTACCAATTGTTTCATTCATCCGCTCTCCTATCCAACGTGTAAAGTACTGCAGTTACTGAATGTGTGCAGTACATCATTTATGTTGTGTAAGTTTCTCTGGAGAAGAGCATCAGCCGAACGACTAAAATGCAAATGTAGTATTCCTTCTGCATTGGTGGTGGAGCAGGTGGAGCTCAGGGCTGGCTTGGTTTGGCCTGGAGCCACCACTGTTCTGTCTCTACTGTATTGGCTGGTGCTTGGCTGATGGGGGATGAAAGGTGACACGTCTTGTCAGCCATCCAGCTGTTGTCTCTCTCTGTGGGGCTGGCTAAAGATTCAAACACACAATGCTATGTATAGATCTGCACTGGAAGTGAGTGTGTGTGTGTGTTTGTGTGTATTCTCTGCTGTCTGACACTTCGATCACGACAAGTGACAAAGCCGTGGCTTTTGATCCCGAGGTGCAAACATTGTCATCATGTTTTAGAGGTGTTGGTGTGTAGCCGTGTAGCTGTGTGGTTGTGTAGCCGTGTGGCTGTGTGGTTGTGTAGCCGTGTGGCCTTGTGGTTGTGTAGCCGTGTGGTTGTGTAGCTGTGTGGTTGTGTAGCCATGTGGTTGTGTAGCCGTGTGGTTGTGTAGCTGAGTCCCTCTGTATCTGCATCAGTTTGAGTGTGTGTCATGTGCAATGCATTGATAAAGGATGAGTGCGAGGATTTGACTCTAAAATGATGTTATGCTATTGACGGAACTTCAGCATGTAAATATCTGCCTTTTAAATGTATTATTGCTACTGAGACTACAATGTTGTTTCTCTCTTCTGGCTAACGTCCTTTTTTCTATGTCTTTTTAGTAATGATGCTAACAGATTTGGTCTTAAAAATAGGCAGGGACAGGTGATTGGATAGGGTTTGTGTTCCCTGGACAGAGTTCAAACCAACATTTCTTTTTTTTTTTTGAAGTGCACGAGAGTCTCCTAATGGTGCTACAATCTTTCCCAGTATTGCATCATCTGTTGGATGTGTGGCGCCTGTCTGAATGGCTGGTGGCAGGCAGCTTCTCCCTCACACCCAGAGCCTTTTCTATGTGCTGCTAAGCGGTTGATATCCCATTATGATAAAATGTAGAAATGTCAAGCACTTTGCTGATGCACTTTTGTATTTTCAGGGGTTCCCTTTTTGGGGAATGAGAAGGATGGTTGAGTGGTTTGGTCTGGTGACAGTGATGCAGACAGCAGGTATTCACTCCTTAAAAGAAATACCACAGTGGCATATTGGAAACATATTGCTCAGATTGGATTACACTAGTACCAATCTATAGTCCACTATGTCACTGAGTCAGAGTAACAATCTGTAGTCCACTTTGTCACTGAGTCAGAGTAACAATCTGTAGTCAACTATGTCACTGAGTCAGAGTAACAATCTGTAGTCTACTATGTCACTGAGTCAGAGTAACAATCTATAGTCCTCTATGTCACTGAGTCAGAGTAACAATCTGTAGTCCACTAAAATAAGACCGGGAGGGGAGGTCAGGAGTGGAGGTGAGAGGTGTGGATGGGAGAGGCAGAGGGGACAGGAGACAAGAAAAGAAGAAATGAGCTGAGGGGCAGAGGAAGGGAAGGGAGGGGAGATGTGAGTGAGAGGAGAATGGGTAAGGTTAGACGGTGCTCCTGTGGGTGCTGGAGCCCAGTCCCTGTTGATCACAATGGGTCACAGCAGGCTGGACTCCGTGATGCATTAGGACCTGAACAACATCTCCCTAACCACTCAGCTAGAGGGGCCGACACGCTCCGTCCGTATGACAGTTCCCCAAAACCCCGCTGTCAAGCCCCATTAACTGAGATACGAGGTGGGAGAGACATCCCCGTTCCCAGAGGTCTCCACCTCTCCGTTAGTACTGTCCTCCATCATCTGAACCTATCTGATAATCAAATAGGGCCCCAGTCGTAAGAGACGAGGAAGTGGAGGAGTGTACAGGGGGTTCCTGTTATATAGCCCTGTGTAGTACATCATATGGAGGACACAGGACTGGATGTTGGTCGTTTGACTCCCTCTTGAAAGAGACTGTAGAGGATTTAATGAAGTATATGGGAGTGGTGTGTTGGGGAATGTAGGGACAGTCAAGACGTATGTCCTTCCCTGATGGTTACCTCTGAATGAAAGGGAAGTGTCTGTTGGTCTGTTCTCTGGGGTTTTTGTAGACTTGGGGAGGGGGGGGGGGATTAAAGATGTAAGTGTTGTCTACTGGTCTGAATCTAGCTTCATAGCTCTATTCTAAGAGAGGCAGAGCGGGAGCGTGTGATGAAACGGTGTTATACAGCTCAGAGGCTTGGAGGTTTTTCTGAGCCCATGTTGCCAGGCAGTGTCAGTGTGTTTCACTATGCAAAGACGCTCTTCCCCCGGCAGACATTCCTCCTCATGTGACGCGCCTAAAACGGTCAGCTGCGCCAGAATCGGCTCCCTAAATCTGCTCTATAGTCATCCCTCTGGTGACCTCCACGGTCTTCAGTGAAACATGTTCCAGATAACATCGTCCCTCGAACCCGTCCGGTGATGTAATAAGACGGTTGTCAGGAGAGCAGACGGCTGATACTGGTCACAGGTCACCTTTGATCTATATCCCTCTTGTCCTCCAAATTCAATTGGCTGTGTGTTTTATTTGTGTCGATTTTATAGACGCCTTGAAGTGTGCGCGCGCGTTTGTTTTCTTGCCCTGAGGTGCATATGAAATAGCCCTCTGTGTGAACTGCGGTTCAAAGTGATGTTCATTAAAAGGGAATGGCAGGATGTACAAGCTCCTTTGCATCCTGGCCTAATGAGCTGTTTCCAGCAGGCTACTGGAGCTGCCACTGGAGCCGCACTGCTAACGTTCAGGTAGTTAACAGCTCTTCCCTCTCTCTCTTTCTCTCTATCACTCCCTCACTTTTGCTTCGTTCCTTGGAGAGACGAAGAACAAAGAGTCTGGGTTGTTTGCTGGTTCCCTGCACCGGGCCTGTAGCCCATTTCCATTATCAACGTAACATTATTCTGCCAGCGTTGCCTTGTCGCCCAGCCATTTGTCTGTTAATTGTTGGAAGTGTTTTTGGACGGCTGTGTTGCTGGGTGGTCCTCCACTCTCGCTTCTCCCCTCTCACACCTTTGCTCCATATGTTGGCAGCTGCCTGGGACAGACAGGTAGCCTTTAATTGGTGTCTTTAATTAGCTAATGGGGCTGGGTTGTTTTTCAGCAAAGCCTTGATTGTTTTTTTTTCTTTCACCCTCTGTCAAGTCTCTGAGGATCTTCCTAATAGTTACAGTAGAGCCTTTGGGGCTCTCTGGCCGCCTGTGTTTTTGTCGGTGTGTGTTTGCATTTAGAACGTTCTATATAAGCTTAGTTAAAAGTATACTATTTTGAATGAAGTGTATGTGTATGTGTTTCACTGTCGCTGTAATGACCCAACATGCAAAACAAGCAAAATATTTTCATCCAGACTTTAATCTCCCATATAATGATTTTTTTAGTTGACATCATATTGAGTATGTTGTGTGTGACAACTCCAACATTCTCTCCCAGCTGTCCTCAAAGAGGGCTTCCTCTCCATAGGCTACACATCCAGGGCCAGCCCTAGGTTGCTGATCGCTAGTAAGCCCCAGAGTGCTAGCGGAGAGCGGGCCCTCCACTCAGCGTAGCGCCCCTTAGAGGCAAAGGCCGAAACTGTGACCCGTCATGACATCACAGGTTTCTCCGCTCTGCAACCTCGTCCCTCCTGCCGCTCTCCACCTACCGTCTGACCCGGCTGAGGCCCGGCTGAGGCCCGGCAAGGCCTGTGAGGGAGACGGTGAGGTCTGGAATGCCAGGGTGCCAGGCGCCCTCTCCTCCTGCTCCGGCTCAGTCGTGACCTTAACGTGGGTGGTGTGTGAGGAGAGCAGGAGGAGGAGTGGAGAGTGAAAGAAGGAAGGGATTAGTCCTCCGTGGCTGGATCAGGGGTGTGTCG
>JACXGK010004634.1:0-37106 GCA_016801125.1 Novumbra hubbsi
GAGAGAGTGGAAGAGAGAACCAGATGGTACAAGAAGAGAGAGTGGAAGAGAGAACCAGATGGTACAAGAAGAGAGAGTGGAAGAGAGAACCAGATGGTACAAGAAGAGAGAGTGGAAGAGAGAACCAGATGGTACAAGAAGAGAGAGTGGAAGAGAGACCCAGATGGTACAAGAAGAGAGAGTGGAAGAGAGAACCAGATGGTACAAGAAGAGAGAGTGGAAGAGAGAACCAGATGGTACAAGAAGAGAGAGTGGAAGAGAGAACCAGATGGTACAAGAAGAGAGAGTGGAAGAGAGAACCAGATGGTACAAGAAGAGAGAGTGGAAGAGAGAACCAGATGGTACAAGAAGAGAGAGTGGAAGAGAGAACCAGATGGTGCAAGAATAGAGAGAGAGAAAAAGTGATCGGGAGAAACAGATGGAGCGGAGAGAACAGAGGGTCAAAGATCGTTACTCTCTTGTTAACCGTTTCATAGCTGCTAGGAATTCATGCAATGATAATTGGATCAGTTGTGCAGGCCGGGGCATTAAAAACCTAATGACTGCTAACCCATCCACGTCATCAACAGTCAGAAACATCGGTTATCCTATGCTGTCCACTTAAATGTTTGAGTGATCTATATGTCTACTGTATGTTTGCTGAGCCATGTGTTCAAGATAAAACACAAATTCCCACCAGCCCATATAGGTGTGGCGGCATTGTAATCAAACATATGTCATTGGTTCTTAATGTCCGCGCAGCGTGGTTCCACCCATGGCCACCAGATGGCGGCGCAAGCCATGCTGGGTGTGCGGATAGGAAATGATCCCTGTTTTCCGATTTAAATGCAATCTAGTGGAAATTATTTTAAATTGACTATTGGTTATGAAAACAGAATGTTTTTTGGCGAATAAATATGTGTCCTTAGATGCTTACTCGTCATATTGAATTATAATTACGATTTATATACAGTGTAAATAAGAAACAAAGACCATTAAGGAATACAATGTTTGTTTTGTCTGCGTTCAGGGTGAGGACGGTTTCCCTGGTTTCAAGGGAGACATGGGTCTCAAAGGTGACAGGGTGAGTAGACTATTTCAGACATTGTTCTCATTAATTTTACAGTTACCCCACAGTAATGTTACTGTACCTCTCTTGTGTGCGCGGCACTATAACACATCATAACACTTTACCTATTGTGTGTGATGGATGTGTTTAGGGTGAGATTGGAGTGCTCGGACCCCGAGGTGAAGACGGCCCTGAGGGACCTAAGGGTAGAGCAGGCCCCAACGGGGAGTCTGGCCCCATGGGTGCTGCTGGAGAGAAGGTAAAACATTTGGTGCCACTCCTCTCATGAGGTCAATCTGCTGTACTAGCATCATCTACCCAAAGCTTGCTGAAACGCTTTTGTTTTTACACACTCATATGTGAGTTTATTTTGCCTCAGCAAGGATGTGTGTGTTGTTTTTTATAGGGAAAACTGGGTGTTCCAGGATTACCCGGTTACCCAGGAAGACAAGGACCGAAGGTTTGTAAACCAACCCCCTTCGATGCCTGTTAGGTTGTCAGGGAAAACAAATGGAAAGACCTCCCACGTGTCATGGAAGGATGTCAGAGAAAATAAATGGAAAGACCAACCCACATGTCCAGGAAGGATGTCAGAGAAAATAAATGGAAAGACCTCCCATATGTCTAGGAAGGATGTCAGATGCACGTGGTAGTATCCTGTGTATTTGACATTCAGAGGTTTTCGGGTTGTCCAACCGCCACATATTTCTTTAAATACACACCGATTATCTAATATGATTCACTGTCACAGTAGAGGAAAATGTCAGTTGGAGATTTCAGGTAACTTCTTAGCCAGATGCCAAAAAAAGCATTTTGAGGCCTCAGATAATGAAACTGCTGTTAAAGTGATGTACATTCTAAACACAGCAAAATAGATTTGGTTTTATTACCATAATATTATACCCATAACAAGAAATACATGTCCTACCTCTTGTTCAAGCATTACCATCACTTTCAGCAATCCGCTATTCAGTATTCCACTGGTAATACGGATTAAAAGATTACAGGCATTATGCTAAAAGATTATGTGGCATTCCGTGAAATTGTAGCTAATACACTGCTAATTTATGTCAGAGAGCTGCCAAATGTTGGAACTGTTCAAGAATTGCCATCGGTATCTAAAAGCCTGACCATAGGTTTTAGAGTTATGGCAGTTTGATAGTGTGATGTTTGTGAAGCTGAGTATTCGTCTACATATAAGTATACGAGCTTCAGCTCGTCTAATGACTTGCAAAACCGTGTAGCCATAGCTTGAAATGGGGCAGTAGAACATTGTATTGATTTCATGTTTGAACGCTTTTGTGAACACCAGGACTGAATTATGGCGGTAAATGTTTCGAAAGGGGTTTCAACAACGCTACAAACAGCCATAATTACACACCAGATGTCCTCCCACAAATGTGTGTACAGTATGGGTTGTGTTTGTTGGGTTTGTTGTCAGGGTTCCTGTTCTCCCTACTCTGGGAAATGCATGATGTCATATTTCAAAGGATACTTTCAAAATAATATTCGTTTTTTGCAGCATTCACAAAAGTTCTTTATGTCACTTGTTTCATGTTTACCGAACACACTTGTTTTGATGGTGTCATTCGTATAGGAAAGAGCATGTTTATCGGGGACCTTTCTGTTCTCCGTAATGGCTGGTGGCCTATCACTCAGCATGGCTGGTCAATATCTGATGCGGTGCTCTCAGTCACCCACACTAAAAACGGTTGACAGTGAACAACAACAACTGAAAACAAAAGCCACTCCTTATTACTATGGATATCCTGATTCCTGAGCCCTCTTTCTTTCTCTCACTTGTTCTTACTTTATTGGAATCTGCCATTTTACTCCACAGGGGTCCAGCGGTTTCCCGGGCTTCCCAGGGGCCAATGGAGAGAAAGGAGCCAGGGTAAGATAAATATTCCCATCCTTGTTTCTGTATGACAGTCACACACGCTGCATCATAACACTACACAAAGGACATTGATTCCCATTACAAAAGCGTTTGATGAGTTTGCACAAAATACAACATTCAAGAATCAATGTGGAAGATGATGGAAAAAAGGCAGAAGCTCTTGTTTGTCGTCAGTGATTTACTTTCACTTCTCAGCCTTCAATAAAAAG
Organism: Novumbra hubbsi; assembly: GCA_016801125.1. Taxonomy (NCBI): domain Eukaryota; kingdom Metazoa; phylum Chordata; class Actinopteri; order Esociformes; family Umbridae; genus Novumbra; species Novumbra hubbsi. The sequence goes on from JACXGK010004634.1 coordinate 3,158, forward strand.
CCATGTTCATCTAGGGATTTTAGAACAGACCTGGAGAGAAACTTTGTGAACTTTATTGCGGAGGTTCAGGATGGATTGATGTTGAAATAATGTCTAAACTTGTCTGTTCTTCCAAAGGGCGTGGCCGGCAAACCCGGTCCAAGGGGGCAAAGAGGTCCAACGGTACGTCCATACTGAGGATGTGGGGGGGGGTGTGATTGTTTTTGGTGGATGATGGGTGGGTTGGTAGGTAATCAGTGTGTTTGAACTATACAGTGTGTTTGAACTATGTATCTGTCTCACAGGGTCCACGAGGGGGTCGGGGTGCTAGAGGTCCTACAGGCAAGCCAGGCCCTAAGGTATTCACTCTTCTCCGTCTTAAAATGTTATAATAGTGATAATCGCGGCGGTGATAATATCCCCCCCTTAATATCCCCCGGCGCAACTGGTAACAGCCGTTTGGAAGGGCGGTCACCATGTGTGTCTGGTGGAGTGACATGCCGGGTTCTGACGTCCTCCTCGTTGTGTTTTGCAGGGCACAGCGGGCAACGATGGTCCACCTGGCCCGCCTGGCGAGAGAGTAAGTCCCAGAAGCCTCCCGTGGATGTTATGTCAGAGGTCATGCCCGTCTGTCATAGTGGTAGACTGGCCGGGTTGGAATAAAGTGGGCGAGGCAGCTGTTATATATTCAAGATGTTGTTGGCTGGGATTGGCTGTTGGATGCAAGATAATGGCTGCCGAGCCCCCGGCTTGTCCAAATCTATTGATTTGTTTTCAGAGGACTCTATACCTCTGACGAATTCTAGCTCTCTGTCTGTTTTTTTTCCTCTTCTCTTGTATTTCCTCCCGCTCTCTCTCCCAGCCGCGCACGTCTACAACCGCCCACGCCTTTCTACGCCCACTCATCCACATAATAATCATTGTTCAACTTCTATAGCATAATCCATAGTGTAATCCGATCGGATTCCTGCACTCCTTCCATAGAGTTTTGTATTTTTTCTTTTCTTGTAATCGCATCTCTGTTTATTCCAGGGACCTCAAGGACCCCAAGGCCCCGTCGGGTTCTCGGGACCAAAGGGCCCCCCTGTAAGTATCCTTTCTGTTTTGAAAAGGAATACTGCTCTATGGTGTATAGCTCTATATTTTGCGATATTACTGATTGGGTGTGGTAATCATTAATGCCAACGAAGCAGAACCCATTTTGTCCTCCACCACTAGTCAGAAGACGAGCGCTAATTTCCTAGTATTGATTTGTGTAAGATTCATAGTTTTGAGTTAACAGTCAGCGCTGTAGTTTTTCTTCTCGACAATTACTGGGGGGGGGGTGACAAGACTGTTTGATGGTAACATTTAAAAGCAGTTACACTGATTAATTTCCCGTTGGGCCTCAGTGGAGAAGTAAAGGGATGACTGATTATTCTCAGACGACATTGTCCCTGATTGAGTCTCTGTGTGGTTCCCAGGGACCACCTGGAAAGGATGGGCTGCCGGGACACCCTGGCCAGAGAGGAGAGACGGTGAGTGTTGTAGGCCGCACCCCTCGTCAGAGCTGTCTCGCAGTCTGAGCTCCCTGGCCTGTGGGCTCGGACAGACACCTTCTGCCGGGTGTGGAAACGTGAGACCGCCCACCGGCTCGCTCTGGACGGAAACCCCTTGTACTTGGTCTCATTTTTCACACCTGGATGGATTTGTCTCCTCAAGTCAGCACGCTTTTAAAGCACCGAGGAGCCTGAGTGTTGGACAGCTTGCTCCAGTATGCACACACTCATTGGCCGGTATACACACACGCGTCGTCCTCTGCGTAGCCTGAGGCAGGCAACCACGTTTGGTGTTCATCTCCAGTAGGCAGATAGTCGGTCTGGACGGCCGGTGCCAGCTAGCTCGGGGCGGCAAATTTCTTCTTCTTAAAGCATCACGTTTTATCAATGGAAGCCCTTCCTGCTGGAAAACAGATCTAATGTGTGTGCATGTTTTGTGAGCGAGATAGAGAGAAAGACAGAGAGACTTGAATTGCGTTCTCCTTGTCGATTTCTCTCTCTCTCTCTCTCTGGACCAGAACCTCCAGGAGGATGGATGTCTTTATGTGATGTTGGAGAGAGAGCTCGACGTGTCTGATAGAGTAAAACACATCCTGGGCTCAGAACGTAGACTTTCCCAGAGTCCCCGGCACACTCAGACACAAACCTACCTTAATACAGCCAGGGGGGCTAGTCTGTCTGTATTTTCTCAGTTTGTTAGAAAAAGCAGTTAATACCGCCAGGCTGTCTGACCACCACTCTCCGTTCTAGGTCTTGAGTAAGTGTCAGTTGAGCAGACTGGATCTGTAAATGAACCAACATCAGATAATGTCAGCATGAAACCCTGGGAGGAATTATCCCAACGCCGTCAGCGCAGCATGAGCGCTGTGTTCTCGCGGTTGGGATCTGCTGCTTCAGAGTTGGTTTAGCGATGTTTAGCATGTATCCCTTTGAGCATTATCCACTAAGAGCAGTAAAAGCGTCTGGAAACTTCTTGGTGTCGGTTGCATCCCCGATCGTTACGCTTCCCCTTTAATCTGTTCCCATCACAAGTGACCCCCCCCCCACCCCCTCTCCCCGGTTCCTCTTGGAACGACATCGATAAGCCTCTTCATTAAGATGTTTAATATGCCAGATTTATTTCCTGGTTAACAGGCTGGGGAAGTGGCCAATAGCAGAATTGATCACAGTAATAAAATGCTACAGCCTCCCAAGCCCTAAGCACCGGGCACACGTCCATCCAATGCCAGTGTTCCAGAGACTGCTCAGAGGAAGCGTTCAGTGCATCTAAAGATCTCACTCTTGCTTTCTATCTCTTATTAATGCCAGGCGATGGCAGGGCTTTCCTTTCCCAACAATATCATTAATCACCCTGACAAAAGATAATGAGTCCACAACAAGTCATTAAACATTATTATTATCATTATTATTCTGACCATTCCGGAAGTAGCACGTCCAAGGCTAGACAATAACTCCTTCCGGAAAGCGGTAGAACAATTGTCATATTAAAATATGTGGCATGACTAATATCATCTATACTGTATGTGATTCTTTGTTTTATTTTGTGTGGCAAAGGCAAAGTCAATCTCTCTATCTCCCTTCTTGTTTAATGTATGCATATACCCTGATTGTCCATTATACGCAGTCAGTTTATGATGTCCAGAGTTCACATTGCAGCACTGAAGATGCGTTTAGACAGTACTTGCTTTATTTGAGTTAAAATCAATGAAGACCTTCAGCCCATCGAATCTGAATACAACAGACAGCTAAATGTCCATTGCATGAGATACTCCTATCAACACAGTAATTAAGTCTTTCAAATAACATGTAAAAGGAGTCTTTTTGTTGTCCACTGTCTTTCAAATAATGTTTTTTTAGCCAGACACACGTGTAGTTTTGTTTTGGACTAATGTGGATGCTCATTGGAGAACCCCTACAGAAATAGCTTTTTAGTCCAAGACTATGCATGTTTGGTGCAACTGGTCCTTAGTGTTTATGTTAGCCTTTGCCTTCTCCTCTTCTGCCAATGCTAACCTTGTTATTGCAGAGATGATGCCTGTGTAACAAGGATCACATTTGACCTTTGACCTTGTGCTCATTTGATGCTTCAACTTGCCACTTGGTAGAGAGGTGGTGAGTCAGAAGGATGTCAGAAAGATGGTGCATTTCTACTACTATATGTAGCGCTTATTCACATACTGCAGCTATTGAAAGTGTCATTTTAAATTTGAATGAAATTTGAAATGAAATGTTTAGTATTATCTGAACAGCCTGAGTTAAACAAAAAGGAGTTTTCAATCCAATATTAATATTTCTAGAACTGAGTTTCTCAGTATTTGTATGGTTGAACCATCTCAAACACCTCTATTATTCTTTTGGATCCATTACCGAGACTAATCACCGCAAATCCATTTCAACGCAATACTTTTTCTTGTTCTGTCCGTTGATACACCGACTCTGCTAGGTCCAGAAACTCGAATAATGATTTCTGGATGAAATCAGTAATACGATTGGAAGAGGTTTGTATGAAACCTCGGGATCAAGAGGTTTTTAGAAATGGTTACTGTCAGTAACATGTTGTTTTGTATACAGGGATTCCAAGGCAAGACAGGCCCGCCAGGCCCAGGCGGGGTTGTTGGGCCGCAGGTACGTGACGATGAACTAAATATACCAAGACATGGGCTTTCTACTTGTATCCCATCCACTACCATTAGTGATAAAGTACATTGTCTGAATACTAGTACTATAAATGATCGACATGCCATTGGTTGTGGTAGAGTTGGTTTTCTTTGATGTATTCTTCACTTCTTCACAGGGTCCTACAGGAGAAACCGGCCCGATCGGTGAAAGAGGCCACCCTGGACCCCCGGGTCCACCTGGAGAGCAGGGCCTCCCGGGATCTGCTGGCAAAGAGGGAGCCAAGGTAAGTAATATTGGAGATTGGTTCCCCAGAAGGCAGATTGGCAATACAGTGTCCATTAAAGTCCTAGGCGTATTGGATTTTTCAAAAAAGGGCCTGCAATGCCAGACAGTCCCATGGTCCACCATCCTAGTCAGCCTCACTGTCTCCTTCTCGCATTCTCCCTCTTTTCCAGACAGTTTAATCAACTCCATCAGCTAACTCTAACCCTCCTGCCAGTCACACTCTATTGTGGGGGGCAGGCAACTAGATTCAGTAGCAGGCCAATATATCCGTGCATGCCTGGGTGGCCGGAACATCATTTATAGTAGTTATTAAAAATGCACCACAACTATCCCCCCCAAAAAATGTCTAACGTGATTAGAGGGACAAGCAGAGTCGCTAGATTTCTCCCAGATTCTCTCTCCCTCTCTGCCTCGTCCCTCTCTCTATCTCTCTTTCTGTCCACCAGTTAGCGCATAAACCGACACCAACAGGAGTGCGGAAAATAAATCACAGGACCGTCACCATTGCCAATCATGCTACGTTTGTGATTTATAGTGAGAACATGAATGTGTGTCTCGCGGGGGGTGCCACAGGGGACTTCTAATTGGAACCACCCGGCCCTCATACCCTGATATCACTGCTGTTGTTGCCTGTGTTTGTTTACGTTTATATCCCCTCAGCTCTTAGTCCTCCAGAGTAGCTTTTTAATAGTGTTTGGCTAATTGTTCTGCATCAGCTTTGTATTTGAAGTGAGGCGCAGTGGAGTAACAATGTTTTGGAGACCTGAGCTTTCTGAATTCCATAGTGTGTTTATTCAATGGAAACAGAAAAGGGACATAACGTGGTTGGCATGGGACCCTATCTGTAAAACACTTGAAATGCTTCTTCTACCACACAGATTGATATGCCGGTTATGCACAATCATTGATATGCGGCATCTATAGACATAGTATAATATTAGAGAAGGCAGTAATGGTTGGCATGTAGTATAGCCATGAAAAACATGACCAGTGACCAATAAACTTAAATGTGGGCGCGTACATGTTATGCGCATACATGCATAAATAAAAGATTCATAACAAACCCACTGTGGGGTTATAACTGTCACATTTTTTTATTTTTCATGTTTTAATTGCAATTTGGCAAACATGGTCAGGGTTTCACCCAATAAATATTTCACAGACCACTAGCTCTATTTTTACTAAGCTTGAGGAACTGATGTCCTTGCCTTTAAGATCAGTCATTTTTAAGTTTTTCTCAAGGGTTTTGGGCACCAATAGCAATTAACTCCACATTCACGCATTTTTTACATTTTAGGAATTTATATCCTTTTAGGTAACTGAAAATAGGATCAAGCTCACAGCCACAACGGCAGATTTATTTTCTTTTATATATTATTTTCATCTATATATTTTTAAGGATTTAAACCAGAAACCAGCAAATGCTCATGAAACACTGTGTTCGACTATAGAGATCTGTTACTTCCTGAATTGCTCTGACAGCCAATCTTTTGTGCTGGATGATATGTTTGCTGTTTACTTGTGTGTTTCACTCTTCTTTCATCACATACAACTAGCAAAAGCATATTGGACACAGTACAACACATATGAAAATAACACAAACAAAGGCAGCATAAAACATTATGTTGCTGGCCTACTCTCACCGTTTTTTGTGTGTTTAGGGAGATCCTGGACCCCAGGGAGCATCCGGTAAGGACGGTCCTGCTGGTCTCCGAGGATTCCCTGGAGAGAGAGGTCTACCCGGCGCGTCTGTAAGATATGTTCTAACTTGTAGCACCCTTATTACTCATACTTGTAGTCCCCTTATTACTCATACTTGTAGTCCCTTTATTACTCATACTTGTAGTCCCTTTATTACTCATACTTGTAGTCCCTTTATTACTCATACTTGTATACCCTTTTTTACTCATACTTGTAGTCTCCTTATTACTCATACTTGTAGTCCCCTTATTACTCATACTTGTAGTCCCCGTATTACTCATGCCTGTAGATCCATTATTATTCATACTTGTAGCCCCATTATTACTCATTCTTGTAGTCCCCTTATTACTCATACTTGTAGCCCCCTTATTACTCATACTTGTAGTCTACTTATTACTCATACTTGTAGCTCCCTTATTACTCATACTTGTAGTCTCCTTATTACTCATACATGTAGCTCCCTAATTCTTACTGACATACCACTCACCTTCACCTGACAAATAAACTAGTGCCGATGAAGAGGCATTCATGTCATCATAAGCCTGGAAAGGGAGGTCCTGACCTAACCATCAGTACTCAGCAGGGAAACTCAGAGAGACATGTTACAAATGAGCAAACACACAGCACCTCCCCCCGAATATTAAATCACTTTAAACCAAGCAACCGTCACCACTGTGTTAACCTTTGCTGCTAAACTGCCTGGGAGTGTAGTGTTCTCCTGTAGGTCTGGATGCCCCCCATCCACGATTCAAGACTGACATTCTGTGTGCCTCCCAAATGCAACCCTGTCCTTACGGGATGGGACCAGAAGTAATGCAGAAAATACTGAATAGGGCGTCGTTTAGGACTCTCTCACCTGTGGGCCAGCTTTCTTTTTCTCCCTCAAGCCAAGCCCTGTTGGGAAAAAGTTATTTGTTTTCTTGTATTCTTTATTTGCAAAATGAATTATTAAAGGGGGGTGTTAGAGATTAGGCTGGTGGAATGGAAGCTGGTATAGGGCCATTGTTCCAGACTAAGCCAAGGTCAGTCTCAGCAGGCGGCCGACCATCCTGATTGTTTTCTAGTGGTGAAATTTACTCTCTCACTGCAATACCCTGAGACTCATTACTGAGGCTGCGATGTGTGCTGTGCCGTTGGGGAGCCAATCACAGGCGCGTACTGGAGTGTAGACACACACATAATCACACACACACACACATACCCACATCTACACACACGCGTCCACAGCAAAGCATGTGCACGCAATAGTAAACAGTGCTTCAATTTTACTGCACTTTTGATTACAGAGAAATTATGAACTTATAAATTCCTGTTGCTTCACAGAAATAGAAAAGAGATAGATAGGGGATCTCTAAGTGGTGCCTTCATAATATCTGTCTGTCTTGGAGAGGAAAGAATAACTCTGTGATTAACAAGTGACTGGAAGACTGCTTGAATGACTGACAGAACACGTCTACCTGGCTGTCTGTTGCGTTTCATTGAAACTCTTTTTTTCTGTTCAGGGTCCAGCTGGTTTGAAAGGAGGAGAAGGTCCTCAGGGACCCCCCGGTCCAGTGGTAAGTCTCTACCTGTCACCCACCATCGCCTACCTCGGTTCGTGCTTCAGCTTCCGAGGGAGGGGGGGGGGGGTTCGATTATAAAGTATATTCACCTACCACTGTCAATGTTCAACCTGCATCGTAATGCATCAACCTTGTGGTTTCCGGGTTGTTTTAGTTCATCTAGGCTCAACTGGAACATCTCTATGAGATTCTGTAATTACGTCCGTCAACACTAGAGGGCAGTTTTAATCCTTTGTAGCAAACTGACGGGATCCCACCAATACAGGATGATAGCTTCAGGGTCCTGGTTTTGTAATTGCTTTCTCTTGACATTTCCGCGTACTGTAGGTGCCTGGTTGGCATTAAGGTGACACTCAAAGTTGGAGTGTATTCTACGCTCTTTTAGGATAAAAAAAAGACAATCTTCTCAATGATCTGTCATTAGTGACACAGTCATCTTGTGGTACCCGCCACACACTCCCAGTAACGGCACTCTAGGTAGCTTGTCCATGCGCAGCACTTCCAAATGTCAGGCTGACATGCAAATGATCTAATAAAACATATTGCTTATCGCTCATACAGTAGCAATGACTCTTGCGCGTCGCGCTTGGACGCGGTGGTTCTGGATCTCTTGATGCCCAGCGTCCCACGCCGGCCAGAGAGGAATCGTATGGAAGTTCTGGCTGAGAGCAGCGCCCAGATGCCCAGCGTCCCACGCCGGCCAGAGAGGAATCGTATGGAAGTTCTGGCTGTGAGCAGTGCCCAGAAGCCCAGATGCCATGCCAGCGCAATCCAAACTCATCCGGTTTGCACTGCTCCCCGGGCCGTGAGGCGGATGGAGGCGTAGTCCGACGTGTAGCCACCCGACGCCACGCCGTCTGACTGCCCAGATACGCCACGTGTCGCCAATGAGACGAGACCTCACAACCCGCCGCTGCCAGAGACCCATGGGGACGCATCCGAACGGTTGACTTAGATACCCTTCCTCTCCACCTTCCTCTCCGCCTGCATCGCTGTCCTACGCAAACAGACAGTCAACACCGCACTTTCCCTCTCTGTTGAGCTGCAAACATAGAGGACATTGACGTGAAAGACCAGGCATGAATGGGGTGTAGAGATGCGACGACCATCCAATGGGCCGTTATACAGTAGGTTCCTTTGTGCCTAGCAGAAGGAGCATGTACAGAGAATGTTCCAGAAAGCCTCGGCGGTAGCTGTGTCTCACTCGGCAGTCCGCTCACTCCCCATGGCTAGATTAAGACTGCCATCCCCTCACCTTTGTCATCTGTCTGTTTGAGACCTGCTGCTCTGTTCCACTCAGCGACGAGACTATAGGCTAGCTAATGGTGATAGGTACCACGGTAGAAGAGTGATGGCTGTAAGTGGCTGGAAGATCAACTCTGCCCTGAATTACCCCGGGTTTTGTTGCTGTTTTTGCTCTTAAGGAGCTGGCGATGTATTGTTGTTCATACTGAACAGATTATACAGTGCTCCTGAGGTAACGGTTGGTATTTTCCAAGAATCTGAGGCCATTTACGGTGGTTGTACATTGGGTTGTGTTATCCTTGTAATAATGGATGCTGTTTTTCCTGATGTCATTAGGTTTTGATAACGTGGATGCACTGATAGAATGAGTCAGATGGAATATTTCACTGCTACGTGAACTCTGAAATGTGGAGGAGTTTCTTCCCTCTTTAAATATCTCAAAGTGTGTTCAACCACTTTCTCTCCTCCTCACCCTCTCTCTCCCTTGGCCTCCCTGTGTTTCATTGTAGGGCTCCCCTGGTGAGAGAGGTGCTGCAGGACAGGCTGGGCCCATCGGTCTGTCTGGTAGAACTGGCCCTCAGGGGCCCCCGGGTCCTGCTGGAGAGAAGGGAGGGCCTGGTGAGAAAGGTCCTCAGGGACCAGCCGGTCGCGACGGAGTTCAAGGCCCAGTGGGTCTGCCCGGTCCCGCTGGACCTCAAGGTCCACCTGGAGAAGACGGTGACAAGGTTAGTAGACTGTTAGTAGACTGCTCTACCCCGACGCTGTGTGTCGTTTTTCATTACTTGCCATTTGCACAATGTATATTGTTTGCACTTCTTATTGCATATTTACACTTTGACACCTCCTTTGACCCTTGCACTAATGCATTCCGTTTGTACTGCCAACTGCACATCTGCACTTTGTACATTGTTATATTGCAACATCCATACACTGCGCTTCATTTATAGGCCCATGCATTGGAGCATCTGTACACTGACACACTGCCCTGCACAACATTTTTGCACAGCTCTTTTTTGCAGTTCTGGTTGGATGCATACTGCATTTCGTTGTACTGTACTTGTACTGCTCATTGACAATAAAGTGTCTAGTCTAATCTCTCTCTCTTTCACCATTTGTCTATCACTCCATCGAACCAAATTACAGACCAGATATTTTCAGGTGAAACAGATTGCTGATCAATCATCATCAGTTGTTTCACACAAATCATACCCATACCATCTGCACTGTAAATGGGGCTGGTCTCCTTCGCTCTTTCAAGTCTTTTATTCTACGTATAGTGTTTCTTTTTCTCACTCTCAATCTCTCCGTCTCTCTCTCACTTTTTCTTCTTTCCTCCCCATCGCTCTCTAACTGCATATCCATCATCATAACCAAACGGCAGACATAATGTCATTACAAGAGATATAAAAGTTAAAAACTGCTGCCATTTTTATCCCCTTCGATCATTTCATCCCAGAAAGTTATGATCCAGACAATCTATTGAGCTGCCAAACATATGTTACCTTAGAGCTTTAAATGGCGCTGCACATTAATCCCCAACACCATATATCACTTGTATTTATAATTGCATAAATCCTAAACCCGAAAAATAATGAAGCTAATAAAAAATTATTTCTGTGTCTTTGCTCTTGTTATTTTCCCTGCAGGTGATTAATTAATTTGCCAAATGCTCCAGTTTGTTTGCAACGGCAATTTGTTTGTAAATGTCTTGAAAAATGCTTTTGTTTTTACCCAGGGAGAGGTTGGAGAGCCTGGCCAGAAAGGAAGTAAAGCAGACAAGGGTGAACAAGGTCCTCCGGGTCCCGCTGGTCTTCAGGGTCCCATCGGGGCTCCAGGGCCTGCTGTGAGTGTCTTCATCTCCATCCAGCCTTGTAATCATGTTAGGTGCTGGGCTTTGAGCTACATACATCTAGTCTGTTTCACTGCATTTGTGTGGTAACGTGGTTAGTGTGTCCGCAGGGAGGTGATGGAGAGCCCGGTCCCCGTGGTCAGCAGGGGATGTTTGGACAGAAGGGAGATGAAGGATCCAGAGGTTTTCCTGGGCCACCTGGTCCCATCGGTCTGCAGGTGGGTGAGGCTTGATATGCCAAAATACAACCCCCGCCCCGCCCAGGCAAAAGAAAATCTCTTACTTCCCAGTGAAATTCAGTTAGTTATGTGACAACCATGACGCAAACATCTCCATATGTTTAACACTCCATATGTTTGATACTCCATATCTTTGACAAGCTATATATTTGACACTCTATATGTTTGACACCACATATGTTTGACACTCCATATGTTTGACACTACGGATGTTTGACACTCCATGTGTTTGACACTCCATATGTTTGACACTCCGGATGTTTGACACTCCATGTGTTTGACACTCCATATGTTTGATATTCAATTCAGAGGTTAGCATGTGCTGTTTAGTAGTTTTAGAGAAGGTCGGGTTTGAGCATGAATGTTGGGAGGGGCGAGTGCTATGATTTTGTGGTTGGTACAACCTTCAATGTGAGCAGAGAATTTGGGTGACATACGAGACCTTTCTGGATCAGTTGCTGGGGTTTAGTGGCACACGCCGGGAGCCTGGCCAACAGTGAGTTGCTATTATCCAGGTATGAGATATAAAGTGCCTGGATTTATATGTGTCGCTTCCTGTGTGAGGTAACATCATACAGTAAGAATGTTATATAACATTTACCGGCTGGTGTGAGTCATTGCTTTAATGTTTCCAGAGAAAATCAGAGTGTCTTCTAGCTCATATATTTGTTGCACTTTGGAGTTGTCATCTGTGATGACATCGTCCGCCGGACAATGGTCAGCTTTGTCGAGTTAGGAATGGTTCTAGAACCGAGCCTTGAGGAACTCCGGTATTGAGGGACAGGGGGTCAGACACCAATCCTCTCCACGTCACCTGGTATGAGTGGCAGTTAGAAATCCAAGAGTGTGCTAAGTTGAGACTGTTGTGACTGCTAACCCCAAAGAAGGTGTCAACACAAGGTCTGATCACAGACATAGAGAATGTTCTCTAAAGTCAAATGTGTTCATTTGCAAAATAAACTTAACTCGTTGGCAAGTCAATAACAATGCATTTGGGGGACAAAAACAAAAGACAAAACAAAAAAATACAGGAAATTCACAGACCTTGGGTGATAGTCAGTGTCAAATGTAAAGGCTGTTTTTTGTTTTTCTAGTCTCCACCTTATCAACCAACTGCATGGTGCAGTACAGTAACAATACAGTACGGTACTTATGAGCAAACTAAATGAGCTATTCATTCAACCGGTGTCATTGAAATGATATAGACTATGCCCGCTAGACTCAAGGTGCTAATCAATTTACTTTTAATTGGGGGTAATTCACTTCCTTTGCTATTTCATTAATTGCTTGGACTGACCTCTTCCAATAAGCTGCAGGCCATTGAACCGACTACTAGCTCTCCACACTGCGGTGCATAATTAGTGTTCCTGTTAACGATCTCTGACGGAGAAGGCCTCCGCTCTGATGAGATTTCCACAGCAGGAGGAAGGAATCAGAATGCACACACACACACACACACACACACACTCACCGAGGTGCGCATGCATGGACGCATGCACACATGGCCACACACACGCATCCTCAAACACACAAACACACTAAAAGCCTGTCACAGCCTCAGCTTACTCCCTCGGGTGTAGGTATTTGAGGAAGGTAGATTGTTGTTGCGTAGGGTAAATAGCAAGTGGAATGAGGTCCTTAATGTCCTCGCTTCTACCTTGCGCCTTTTTGTGACTACAAAGACAAACTGTCTTTGAATAGTGAAAGAGCCTGAATCAGAATTTACCAAAGCAATTAAAGTAGAAATGTCAAGGCTCAAACATACATATGTCATCTGGAAGTCCACTTAGCATGCAGGGATATGAGTGGTGGGGTCCATGTCTGGGTTTTTTAAAAGAAACAAATTACTTCCATATTGCTGTGGAGAAAAAACCCACATTCTGGTTGTCTTGTTGAATTTCTGATGTACACCGCTGGTCACATTATCAAAGTGTGAAGACACTAGTTTGTTTCTCTCACCATGGACACGCTCTTTGGTATATCTGTGGCCTTGTTTACGTTCCGGCGTGTTCGAGTTGTACCGCGCAGATGTGTTGGTCGGTTTTCGGAAAAAGATCTGTTTGCGAAATCTGGTTAGAAGCTTAATACAGCAACATACACTACATGGACAAAAGTATTAGGACGCCTACATGTTGCACCTACAGGGGCTTGAATGACATCCCATCCTAAATCCATAGGCATTAATATCGAGTTGGTCCCCCCTTTGCAGCTATAACAGCTTCCACTCTTCTGGGAAGGCTTTCTACAGGATTTTGATGTATGTCTGTAAGAATTTGTACCCATTCTTCCAGAACAGCATTGGGGAGGTCAGACACTGATGTTGGACGTTGGTGTTGATGTTGAGGTTGGATCTGTGCTGACCAGTCAAGTTCTTCCACACCCAACTCATCCAACTATGCCTTTACGGACTTTGATTTGTGCTCAGGTGTAAAGCCATGTTGAAACAGCAAAAAAAAACTGTTCCCACAAAGTTGGATGCATAGAATTCTCCAAAATGTCTTAAAATAAAAACATTCTCTTCAGTAGAACAAAGGGGCTAAGGGCAACCGCAGAAAAACAACCCCATAGCATTATCCCTTCTCCACCAAATGTGCCTTACACAACTCCATTCAACGCTTAGCTTTGTGCTTGGTGTTGTATGTCTTGCATACAGCTCGACCATGGAAACCCAGGCCATGATGGTCACGGTGCACAGTTTTATTTCTGATGTTATGGCCAGAGGAGGTTTGGAACTCTGCTGTTATTGAGTCAGAAGAGCATTGGCGACTTTTACGCAGTATGGGCCTCAGCACTTGCCGACCCCGCTCTCTAACTTTACGTGGTCTGTCACTTTGTGACTGAGTTTCTGTTGTTCCTAAATGCTTCCACTCTGATTTAATAACACTTCCAGTTGATCGTGGAAAATGTAGGAGGGAAGATATTTCATGAACTGACTTGTTGCAACGGTGGCATCCTATTACAGTACCACGATCAAATTCAGAAAGCTCTTTGGAACGATCCATTCTTTCACAAATGTTTGTAAAAGCCGACTGCATGGCTAGGTGCTTGATTTCATACACCTGTGGCAATGGGACTAAATGGAACATCTGAATTCAATTATTCAGGTGTGTGGTACTTTTGTACATTTAGTGTACATCTACCTAGAGTACATTTATCTGTTTTTCCACATCTTGCTTGGAGAGGAGACCTTTGAAAAGAGATGGACATGTCTAATTACATTTACATTTAGTCGTCCAGAGAGAATGCCACCACGCAGTGGAGTAGGTGCATTCTACTCAGTTAATTCGTTATCAGCAAAGGTCTCTGCTGGAGAGAAGGCCATACAAATAACCATAGAGCATAAAAAGTGACTACATACAAGGTGACTTCATTTGTGAAAAGGTGAGTTTTCAGATGTTTTTTGATGATAGGTAGAGACTCTGCTATCATAGCCTCCAGGGGAATCTGGTTCCGCTATTGAGGTGCAAGAACAAAGAGATTTGAATGTGTGGATCAGGAACTGTCCCAAAGGGGTGAAAAAGTGAGGCTTGGCTGTCCCACCCCTAACTGCATTGAAAGGATACCAACAGACATGTTCACCATAGCAGCAAATGCTAACATCTTTCAGCAACACATAACTGTCCAGTTAATATCATATGCAAAATTAAAGACATCTGGTACATTTCTACCTTGAGTTATGCCCTTGTGTTTCCTCAAGCTCATTTCAATTGTGTCTGTTTGTGTCCGCCCTCAGGGTCTGCCCGGACCTCCAGGAGAGAAGGGTGAGAATGGCGATGTCGGACCGTTGGTAAGAAGATTGTCACAATGGAAATGTAGTTGTATCTTTTATTCGAGATATATACGATTGTTCTTGAGCTCACATCCTGTTTTTTGTAATCTCCAGGGTCCTCCCGGTCCCCCTGGTCCAAGAGGTCCTCAGGGTCCTAGTGGAGCTGATGTATGTACAACATATCAACATATTTACACCCTACCAACAGAGGCATTGGGTTTAACCATTGTACCGGAACTCCCAAAGCTCGAGCCGACTGTCATCATAACCGAGCCACTCTTCCTTCCCTGACATTAGACACATGAACTCTGACTATTCTTTCTTCTTCTCTGTTTTTTTGTCAGGGCGCACAAGGTCCTCCTGGTGGTGTTGGTGCCATGGGAGGCGTGGGTGAGAAGGTGAGAGTGTGTGTACTGTGCGCTCCTCATAAGATTGCTGCTAGGTCTTTATGGGGAGTTCATCTCTGGGGTACAAATCCTGCCAACATCCCTCTACCTTTCCACCTCGCCCTCCGCCGAGTCTGCTGATTTTATCTTCAGGACTCAATTAATTTCCTATGGCAGCCTCTTGTCTGAGTTAGTGTCCTGACAACATTAGTGCCTTTTTTACAACGGGTCCAACACCGCTCCTCCATTTTAGTTCCATGTGGCAGGAGGCACCCAACATCAATACTTAATGTAACGTAACGATGACTCTGGAATTTGAAGAAGGTAGAAGGTTACCTTCATTTTGAGAGAGAACTATGAATAAACTTAATGTGTTACAGGTGCTTCGTCATTCAACCTGATTACTATTAACACCCACTATAATATTTATCATAAGCCCAGTCATAGTGTTTTAGGGCTTTTGAGTTTTGATTGATGTATATTCTAAGGGAGTGGTTCAAGCATGTGTACGGGTTTCTGTTGTGCTAGAGATTCTAATGTGGTTTCTTTCTTTCCTAGGGTGAAAACGGTGAAGCTGGCAACCCTGGCACACCTGGAGAGCCTGGAACTGGAGTGAGTCTCAGTTTCCAAGTTTCAGTTTCCACAGTTTTCTGTGTGTCTGCAACTACCCGTTTATATTCATGTGTTTTTTCTTCTATTCACACCACTACCGTTGTTGTATACTGAACCTAACTTATAAGACACAACAAGCTCTGTTGGTGGTAGTAATGGATGTTCTGAGTTGTTGCCGGTGTGCCACTGTAACCGTGTGGTAACAGCCCTGCCAACTGAGTCACTTCCCAGACTCTTAACAGATGGTTACAGCAGTCGTTATGAACACAGCAGACCCAGCTGCTTTAATTCTGAAACATTGGTTACTAGTGCCAAGACTCTGACTTGCTTCCAAACACTGACATTTTAGAACCACCACAGACGATGTGAAAACTCACCTGACGTATTCTACCTTTTAACAAGCCGGCAGTGTACCAACCCGTATTCCAATTCTGGGATATTCCTTAATGAAGACCGAAAGATTTCAACAAACATATAAAATCATTCCAGGAGAGTTGTTTTCACCAGCACTTACATAAACTGGTGCAGCATTCTGAATGTTTGATAATTGGTAATTGCGAAACCAAATCCTTTTTAATCATGATGTGCGAAACAGCTTGAATAACCGGTCTGGAATAGCAGAGGAAATGAGCGCTCTGCAAACAAACACATTGTGTTCGTGAATTTGGAGTGCCCAAAACAAATACAGAACATGCCATGAATATAGCTTGTACTGTTTTACCTTTTCTTAGACCAGAACAACATGATGGCTTTCCAAGAAACACAATATATATATATATATATATATATATATTCATTCTATTGCACATAAAAAAGGAATAGTGCAGATTATTTTATTTAAAAAAATGATGTGAACTAGTTGTGGTTAAAAACAAACAATATATATTTAAGTGACAGGGTTCTATGTAGCACTAGATTTAAGGGGCCTAGTCCTACGTAGAACTAGATTTAAGGGACCAAGTTCCACATAGTACTACAAATAAGGGACCAAGTCCTACATAGTACTAGATATAAGGGACCTAGTCCTATGTAGAACTTGATATAAGGGACCCGGTCCTACGTAGGACAAGATAAAAGGGACCAAGTCCTATGTAGTACTAGATTTAAGGGGCCGAGTTCTACATAGTACTAGAAATCAGGAACCAAGTCTTACATAGTACTAGATATTAGGGACCAAGTTCTATATAGCACTATATATGAGGGACCTAAACAGTTCAGTTTTCAAAGAGCAGCACCTTGTGCATGAAGAGATACTTTACCCAATACACCGTTTTACCTGGGCTGTATATACAATATAAAACTCTAAAGCACAATATTTCTGCTCAGGGTCCATGCTTCAGTAGCAAAATATCCTTGCGTCTGCTCTGACCCGGAATATTGGTGCTGTCTGTGCTTTCTACAGGGTCCTAAAGGTGAGAGGGGAGACAAGGGAGAGGCCGGACCGCCTGGAGCTGCGGGGCCCGCTGGGGCCAAAGGACCCCCCGGAGATGATGGACCCAAAGGCAACCCTGTAAGCGTTCCTTCCCTGTAGTAGACCTGTACTTGGTGACATAGCCGTATACAATTTCGATGAGATGCTATGGAGATGTGAGTGAAACTATGCCGTGATTGCTTGGGGGGCAGTTAACTTTATTCCATGCGTTTTTTTAAGAGCTAAATGGCCTTTTTATTACAAGTGATTAGAATAGAAGATGCCTTTCTTTTCTTTTTCCAATATGGTGTTTAACTGAGGGAAGGACATCACTGACGTGATTGTTAGTAGCATCGGGGAGCCAATGTTTACACAAAGGGACTTTGAATGTAGATTTGGTCTGCTTTCATTGGAGCCTATTTGAAAAGCAAAACACTTGTATCATCAGATTTACAGCAATCATTAGACACTAACAAGATTCAAGTCCTTTTCGGAGGAATACTAAAGTTGTTGTCGGGACCATATTATATTGATGTTTAATTTCTATTCATCTTTTTTTCCTCCCAGGGTCCTGTTGGTTTCCCTGGAGACCCTGGTCCACCCGGGGAAGCTGGTGTTGCTGTATGTATTGCACCTTTATTTCATGTGTTAATATATCATTATTGAACTCATTTGATTGTAAAGATAACATTATTTTTATGGACGTTTCGTGTCCAAGCCGGTCCCCAACTTACCTATAGGACAAAAGCAAAAGCTTTGGCCATTGTCTTAAAAGCTGAATAAGTGCCTGCATCCAAAACGCCTGTGTGACAACCTTTACGTTTTACATGACACACGAGGATTCTACACCTGATTCACAGAGTTTATATATTACCCAACAGTGGGGAGCGTGTAACATTCTTTTTTTTTTAAATACCATTATTACCCTCGGATTAGTATCAGTTATCATCCTTGATATGAATCAATTTCAAGTGTGTACATTGCATGTGAAGAGGGTTCCCATTCTGCCAGTAACATCAATCTGTATTTGAATGAGATCAGGGTGACCTGGGTCACGTGTTCATCTCTCCCCTCCCTAGGGAACTGATGGTTCTGCTGGAGAGAAAGGAGAGGATGGAGAACCCGGTCAGCCTGTAAGTCAATATGTCATTGTTGTAATCTACACACCAGCATGAGGACTGAATGACTCCTCTTTTATTTGAAATCATTTTCAGCATGACAGTGGGTGACCGAATGAGCACATTACCATTACCATTTATCATTAGTCCATCCTAATGGTCTGCGTAGCCTAGTCTATCTAATATAACAACTACTACAGCCCCCCGTGTGCTTGGCCTATATTGCGTTACCAAAGCCTTGAATAAGTTCATGCAACACAGAACATTGTAAATCATGTCATTTATTTCTTAGGTCCTTTATTTGAGTTTGTCCATTGCTTCATTAGCTTTTATATATATACATATATAAATACATATTGAAAGATGGTATGAACAACAAAACAAATTATACAAGCATTTGAATGGGTGTGAATAAAACAGCTTTTAAACATCTGTGATGTTTGTGTGGTTGGCATTTGCATAGAGGGAGGAGAGTACAGTGGCATTTGAAATTGATGCATAATAAAGCTACTTAACGGCAGAGTGAAGCTAAACAAACAACAAATTGCATTTGTCTTTCCCATTCGTGGATTGACCGGCGAAAGTTTCAGGATGAACAAGTTGAAAAGTTCTGTAGATTCTGCAGAAGAAACAAAACTTGGGATTCTTACATACAAGAGATACAGTTAAAACCTCTGAAATTCCTATTCATTCTGGGTATAATCACACACATTTTCTCTGCCTATAATTGAGGCTTTGCATTATCCACTGCTTGTTTGCAAGACTATGACTACATGTGTACACAAAACACAGTGTTAATAAAGATGCCTAACTGTCCTATTTTCTGTCTTCTGACCATCCTAGGGCCCCCCCGGTCCGTCTGGTGAATCAGGGCCCCCTGGTCCCCCTGGCAAGAGAGTAAGTCTAAAGATCATCATAACCATCAAAACACCACAGATGCCACCATATTGATCATATCAAGTGCGGCCATGATTTTATCGCTTGACCGAATCCCATAGTACCTGTTCCAACAAATATCGATCGACCACTTTGAAATGTATTAATATAAAACCAGGCGATGAAATGCAACCAGTTGTTAGATTTAATAGTCCCCAGGTAAGAATTCTTTACACTGAACAATAACTCAAATTGTACAACTCAGTCTCCCCCAGAGAAGCCTTTAAGAAATATTTTTTATTAGAAGTGGGCGAGAGAAGTGTGAGATCAGGACCGAGGCCACTAAGGCGTCTGTACATTGGAAATGAAAGATACCTCAACGCTTGCTGAGAGCAAAATGTAATGTGAAGGAAAAACTTGATGTCATGTGAGAAATTTAAAATAGGCCTTGAAAAAACAAATACTATAAAAGGCATCTGGCGGAAAAACTCATTTACCTGTGTTCGAGAAAAGAGACCGATGGCTTTCCTGACACGCTATTGATCTAGTTTGACTGGCAGCCATGGCCAAACAAAGGAACTACGGCAGTGGTAGGGGCATGAGAGAAGAAAAGAGAGGGAGTGCCATTATTTTCAGTACATGCACGACTATCCCTACTCGGGCTTGTCTTCGGGAATGTGTCTTCGGGGGGTAACATTAGATTGTATAGCTGTACTGTAGTGAAATGTCATTACACAGACGGGTCAACTGACTACGACTCAGTTGAGCCATTAAAAAATGGACGTTTTGGACCTTTTTTCAACAAGGGCCATCATATCTGACGTTTACTGTGTAAAAGTGCCATATGAATTCCCTTTAACTTGTCCCTGGGATGACGTAACATAATTTGTGGTAGGCTAATGTTAGTTATAGGCCAGCATTAATGTTTCCAAAATAGTGCATTGACATTTCTTGACATATGTCAGATTCTTTCTTTAAATGAAATTTTGCAATGATTGTCCCACATTTTTCAAAAGAAATCACTATCTCAAATGCTATTCTGCAACAGCTTTATGGCACCGACCATTAGCATAAAATATGTGCATGTTACAGCAGTAGCAAAAATGGCAATTGCTTCTGCAGTGTGCTTGATGGAATTTAAATTCTGAGTATTTAGTATCATATCAGCACATACAGCTCCTAATTTCCAAGGGATTATGTTAGGAAAACGACTATTTCATCATTTTAGGTATTTAATCTCCTTTCCCTCAAACAGTGGAACCTAGAAGGATTTCAGCAGCTTCCGGACATTCTGCTCCCCTAATCAGTCATTTTGGGGTACAGTTGTTTTGCATTAAACATTGCAGGGTGTTTTTGCTTTGTCAGCATATTGCCCATACTGTAGCAATTTGAAAAGTACTTTCTAAATGTGTTTACCTCAAGATGTTCTTTAGCGATTTGCTTTTACTGTAATGCTATGATTCGAAAATACAGCTAGTACATTCCCTTAACACATTAGAGTACTGATTTAGACAATCTTAAACTAGACCACATCAAGATTGTCAGATTACTTTTTGATACAGTCAGAGGAGTTTTACTTGAGCGTCATTATGTTTACAAAAAGACAGAAATAAACGGAAACGTTCGCACCTGTTGCCAACAGCAAAGGAGTGGACGCTGCAATGTTGGACCACGTCTCTACATGGGCACTCAGACAAAGCACTTAGCATTCCTTCCTCATGCTGTCTGACCACAGAATAGTCTGCTTCTCTGTAGACTGCATGGGTTTAGGATGTACGAAACCCTTGTTAGAGAGATGACCAGAGAGCACAGATGACCTGGAGAACCTTGAAGTGGTTTGAGAATAGAGGAGAGGTGTGTGTGTGTGTGTGTTTGGTCGATAAGCAGCTCAGTT
Source organism: Novumbra hubbsi (assembly GCA_016801125.1). NCBI lineage: Eukaryota > Metazoa > Chordata > Actinopteri > Esociformes > Umbridae > Novumbra > Novumbra hubbsi. The sequence goes on from JACXGK010004634.1 coordinate 24,241, forward strand.
CTGTAATGAAGTGTAAACCATGCCCACGCTCTCCCGCTCAGTCAAACAAATCATCTTTAGAAATTTGCTGGGAGACTCAGACAGACTTTCAAAAGGTGATTGGATCATGGCTCCAGGTTTCATCATCATTTGATTGAAATGAATGTTATAGGGGGATACTGAAACCCCTTTACGCTAGCGTCTACACGAGTTATCTAGATATCTAGCATTTGTAGAGGCAAATGGGTTGGTGTGATTTTCAATCGCTTATTCAGAGTATTGACAAAGTGGTGACATTATATGTTGGAACTGATTCAACCAACTATTAGGTTTATTATGAAACTGCCTTGTAGCCAAGAGTTTGTTGAAGCAACTTCTCATTTCCTCATTACTCAGTGGCAGCCATTGAAGTATTGCCCTGCAAACACAAAACCGCGCACTAGCTGGCATGTGTGATGGATGTAAAATGGATGTTTGCTACAGTGACAAATTGACAAAATTTGCCTGAATTACCGCCTTCCCAATGATGTCGTTATTATTGTTGACTTCGCACATGTATGCGCGCGCGCACACACACACACACACATACACAAACACACAGCTGTGCGTCGCTAATGTGCGTGTTCTCGTCCTCCCCAGGGCCCCCCAGGATCTGCCGGTGCAGAGGGTAGACAAGGAGAGAAGGGCGCCAAGGTAACTTAACAAAATCAATTGAGCGTTTACCCAGAGAGCAGCCTCTGCAAGCAGCCTCAGCAACTCCAGACACAGCTATGTCCCCCCCCCCCCCGTCTCATCCCTCTCCCCAATTATAACACACAACCCTGAGGAAGAATGGACTTTTGTTTTAACTCAAGATCAGACGTGCTTCACACAGCCTTTTACATTGTTTTTCCCCCCTTCTCTGTATGATGTTAGCCTTTTGCATTCTTTTGTGCCTTCAGTTGGGAAACATTCTCTAGTGTCTCTGGTTCATAGTTTGACAGTTGTGTTCATGTAAATGAGCGCTCTACCAGATGTAGACTTAAATACATTTCCCATTTGTGTTTTAAAGCTGTTGTTTGCGATGCATCTTTGTGAGCAAAACAGTACAGTACTAGGTTAGGTAACGTAATCTGTTATTGGTGTTTTTCAACATCTTCTGTTGTTTGCGTTTTTCAAAGGACCTCTAGATCATTACGAACACAAATATGTCCTGTCTACAAGCCATTGCTTGTGTTTCAATGTACAGAGAATCTTAATCCAACCAAAAGCAAAAAACGCGTTGATGTAATTTCAAGTTGTAGCATCATTATTGTGACATTAATGTTCCTTGCTATAGGGTGAGTCTGGAGCTGAGGGGCCCCCAGGTAAAACCGGTCCTGTTGGCCCCCAGGGGCCCTCTGGAAAGCCCGGTCCAGAAGGTCTGCGTGGAATCCCTGGCCCAGTTGTAAGTCAGAGAGACGATGTTTATCATGTTTTGCTTGTATTCTCATAAACGCCCACACACACACACAAACAGACTGAACATTCCTAAAGCAGTATGACAACAGTCCTCATTAAATAATCGATTGTCGTATTTGGTTGTACTTTAAAAATGTTTGTTGTTTATTCAAAAAGACTTTTTGCAGTATTCCTACAATTAATCACTGAGCCCTGCACAGGAAATCAATACGAGACCATAAAAGTTCTAGTTGGCAGTGACACTTTACTTTAACGTATTGCCTTTCTCTTCTCTCAGGGCGAACAAGGATTTCCTGGATCTCCGGGACAAGATGGTCCACCTGGACCCATGGTGAGCAGAGATAATGTGCTCTCTTTTTATGTCGCTCTCGTCGTTGTTTCTGTGTCTTGCTTGGTTGTTTCCTCGCTGTCGTTTCTTTCTTGCTCCGTTTCTCTGTCGCTCTTTTCTTTCGTTTGTTCTCCTTGTGCCTTTTCTGCCTCTTCTTGTCTCTTTCTTGCGTAACACTTGTTATGTTTCTCTCTAGTTATTTTTTTTTTTTACCCTTAGTCTCGCCCACAGCCTCCAGTCTGTCTGTGTGTCTGTGTGGTTGGTGGCAGTGTGAATCATTTGTCTCTCCACTTTGTACCATGCAGGGTCCCCCTGGTCTTCCAGGTCTGAAGGGCGAACCTGGCAGCAAGGGTGAAAAGGTGAGCAAGACTCCATCTCCTGTCCCAAAGCGCCTGTTCATTTGATTTGTCTCATCCCAGAAAAGGTTAAGACTTTAACCTATGGCGGGTTAGAGAGCGTAAACGTGGGATTGGGCATTGTATTCCACTGAGCTGAACCCTTTAACCTACTTTTATAGCATGGTTAAACGTAACTTTTATTTTCGTTACGGCCATGAATTTCAGCGCAAGTAGCGTTTTTTCCACAAACGTATCTTATCTGGGGGAAGGAAAATGTATGTGGAGTGACATTTCGAGAAATCCAGATTGAAGAGTTGTGCTCTGCTTGATGCAGAGTGTTAGATCTGCCAGTGACGATGTAAGTAATGCAGCACATGGCTCGGTTGTAACATCGGTCAACGTCATGCAGAGCTAGAATACACACAAAGCAAGCAGTACTCCTTTGGCCAATCAGTGTATTTTTGAAAATGATAGATGTTGACGGCATCATCAAGTGTCATATACTTTCATATCTACAAGAATGGTAAGGGTGACCTCATTGTTGAGAATATTGTCCCCAGTTAAACGGAAACATTTTAGAAAAATCAGTGTTTTACGCAGTTGATTTGTTTGGTTCTGCATATCATGCAGGTTTTTGCGTGGTGCCCGGCTGAGAATCAACGTGTTTTGGATGCATGCGTCCTGTGTACTTTCCGCTGTTCCAGTTCTCATCACTCACGTCTTCCCGTGTGTTCGTGCGACGTGTTTGTCTGTCCTCTAGGGTCACCCCGGCCTCATCGGTCTCATCGGACCTCCTGGTGAGCAAGGAGAGAAGGGAGATCGAGGATTGCCTGGGCCCCAGGGTTCTCCCGGAGGCAAGGGTGATGGTGTAAGTGATTGATGACACAAATACCTTGCCATTAGTGATGCTACGTGGTTTCCCTTTACTACTGTGCGAAGTACAAGGCTTTGGCCTGATTGCAGCCACCTATAGTTCACTAAAATGTTGATCTATAATCCTGCAGAGGGCACCCCCAGTGTACCATATCTATGTGTTGAGCATACGACTCACCCTTACCTATGCACAAATGTGGGATAAGTCAGTATGATCGAAACAAATGTAGTGATTCCCGTTGACATATTTCAATGCTTGCCACTTGGTTACAGGCTGATAACACCCTATTTCTCTGCCAACCTCATCAGACATATATTGTTCTACCTAACCCGTCTTTATTTCTGGGAGATATGATATTAAGCTGTACTTATGCAGGGTCAATGCTCCACATTAACAAGCTCATCCATTTTTAAGTAAGCATCGCGAAAATGTAATGAAAATGCAATTTGAGACCCGCCGGGGTCTTTCGGCCGCCCGAGTCCTTGATTTAATGTAACGAAACGGATTGAAGATATTCCGATAAGGCATAATGCAAATGTGATTTCTCGCTTTCTCACTTTGGCTCTGTTGGACGCTTGAGAAGCAGGCATTTTCAGTTTAGCTGTGCTGATTACAAAAATAGCTTTTGCCATGTATTGTTCTTCGTCCCATTGTCATCTCGCTGTTGTCTCCCATGCCTGGTTTTCTCTCCACAGGGAATCAGTGGTGCTGCTGGACCTCTCGGCCCTCCAGGACCTCCTGGCTTGCCTGTAAGACTTCCCCCAGCATGTTCCTGCTGTATACTGTCATCGTTTCCGTGTCAAAGTAATGTTGCAAAATATATCTGTTTTTATATGATCTTTTTTCATAGTCTGTCTTCACTGTTTCTTCCAGGGTCCTGGGGGTCCTAAGGGAGCTAAGGGCTCATCCGTAAGTCCTGTTCAACCATTCTTGTCAACCGGTGAAAGTGCTACGAACCCTGTTTAAAGTAGTGATACGAGTTAAAGACACGCCTATCCCATATCTCTGTGCGCCTTTTCAGGGTCCTGCTGGTCAGAAGGGAGACACCGGTGTGATCGGCCCACCTGGTCCTCCTGTGAGTGTACATGTTGCATGTGTTTTGTGTCCACCATGCGGGACAAATTCGAAAGGTTATTTAAAGCCAACCGCCTCCTCCGTGGCACTTCCTCTGCGCTCCACAGGGTCCCCCTGGTGAGATCATCCAGCCACTGCCCATTCAGTCGCCCAAGAAGAACCGCCGGCACGCAGAAATGCAGGCGGACGCGGCAGGAAGTATGATGGACTACGGCGAGGGCATGGAGAACATCTTCGGCTCCCTCAACACCCTCAAACTGGACATTGAGAGGATGAAGTACCCCATGGGAACACAGAATAACCCGGCCCGGACCTGCAAAGACCTACAGCTTGCCCACCCAGAATTCTCTGACGGTGAGTTACTAAGAAGGATGCGATGAGGATTGGAAAACATTCTCTGATTGGCGGCCATTTTGTTTGGATGAAGCCGTTCTCTGTGTTTGCAGGTAGATGATGTTGCTGTGGTGAGTTTGAATAGCACTTAACAAACACAAGCACTTTTAACAGACAGTCACTGAATTAACTTGTTGTGGTCCAACTTGGTACGTTGAGGTGTTACGTAATTCGATCCATTGATAAGCATATAATATGTTCCTTTTCATCCCACTATCTTTAATGACTATTGTGTGGTAGCAGCTTAAGTGGACGAGACTTGTGTTTTGTTTTCATTTCTAACTTGAACCTTAGAACTAGGGACAACTAAAAGTTTCAGGGAATTTGATTGCGTTCTTGGGATGTTTCACAGGCGAATACTGGATAGATCCAAACCAGGGATGCTCAGGGGACTCGTTTTCTGTCTACTGTAACTTCACGGCCGGAGGAGAGACCTGCATCTACCCAGATAAAAACTCTAAAGGAGTAAGTGACTTTTATTTCGCTCAAGGATACACCTGAACACGCTATCAAGCCAAGCATAGCGTAAACCCATATTCTTGGTCTGTTCTTGATGATATTCTGATTCAGTTACACCTGGGGAATGCATGACTGGAGGGTTGGATGGGTGCAGTTGTTGGTCATTTACTTCCGGAAAAACACTTCTTAATGTGTTCTTGTGTAAAGACATGAAGAAAATGGTTGCATTAAATTAAAAGCTAGACAAATATATATGTTTCACTATGGAGTAACGATTCGATTAACTTCAAATCGTATATGGCTTCATATGTTTTCACCTAACATGTCAGGGATCAAAACCGAATTCCAGGAACATTTTCTTCTTAGTACTCATGAGTCTGTTGATTCCACAGGTCCAAATATCTTCATGGCCAAAGGAAACTCCAGGGTCGTGGTTCAGTGAATTTAAGAACGGTCAAATAGTAAGTCTTCTCATGCCCCCTCGGCTTTCCTCACAACAGTACTAGAAGGATTACTCTCTCACTTGGACATCTGTTTATCCTGTCTATCAGTACAAAGGCACTTCAAAAATTTCTAAAAATACAGATCCCTTATAATCGAAGCCTGTTTGTATTCATTACATTCATATTTTGATAAATGAATGAGGTATAAACATGACGGCAAACATATTCCACTATCTGATCTAAATTTTGCAAATGTTGCTGAGAATTTGAAATGAAATCGTTTCAAAACCAATTCTCTTCCTCTGCTACACAGTTAGCGTACGTCGACGCGTCGGGAAAAACAATAAACGAGGTCCAGATGACCTTCCTGAAACTACTGACTGCCTCGGCCAGGCAGAACTTCACCTATAACTGCCACCAGTCTGTAGCGTGGCACGACAAGACCACCGACGGCTACGACAGAGCGCTGCGATTCCTGGGCTCCAACGACGAGGAGATGTCATACGACAACAACCCTTACATCAGGGCAATCACAGACGGCTGCGCGGTATGTGTCCATTCCTTCCAACTCTCTGTAGTGACACTGTCTGTAGTGTTTTAGCACCCCCACTGTAATTGGCACCTACATTTAATGGGCCCCATTTGTTTTTTGTCGCTCTTTAGTGGATGGTTGGTAATGTCGCACTTGTCTGCTGAAGGTCAAGGTGACAACTTTGTTTGTCTTCTCTCTTTACAGACAAGGAAGGGCTATGGAAAGACTGTGATGGAGATTAATACTCCCAAAATCGATCAGGTTCCCATCATTGATGTCATGTTGAATGACTTCGGAGATGCCAGCCGCAAGTTTGGATTTGAAGTGGGCCCAGTCTGCTTCCTTGGCTAACTAAAAAAGAAACAACAAACACAAAAAAAAAACTTGGCGGGGTCAGCAAGGAAGTCAAGACATTTTGGATACCACCAACCCCCCCCCCCCCAACCCAAACCCAGCCCCCAACCCTTTTCCATGCCACATGCAAGTTTTGAATGAATAAATGGTGTAGCAAACATGTCTTGCCATGTATGTATGTATTACCCCGGAAAATACTTGTTGCCCTTGTAGGGCTAGAATCACATGACTTAAACCTGTTATGGAGCAAAGGCGAAGGACATTTGAAGGCGTGGCAGAAAAAAGGAGAAAGGGAGAAGGTGAAAAGGAGAACAACAACAGGGAGGTGGGGAGGCAGGAGAAGGAGATCTCTTTTCTGGGTTCTCCAGGTGCTGTACAAAAACAATGACTACAATGGTGCTTGTTCAAAACACAAAAAATAAAGAGGTGCTAAGAAGGTGTATTTTGATAATAAAAAAACAAACTGTAATTATTATTTTGTACAATACTGTTATTTCTGAATCCACTTTCAAAACTTGCATGTGTATCAGAATCGCATCTGGCTCTTAATTTTAATGTTTGTAACAAAATATATATATAAGTTAAAGAAATGAATAAAGACAGACCGAGAGAAATGATTATGCTATTTTGTTGATGAATAAATACTGTGTACCTGTTATGAAGCAAATAAAATGAGCATTCAAACGATTCCCTATTTCTAATAATAATGAATCCCCTTTGTATATATTGACCATCCAAAGCTCTAGGTTATTTGCGGTTTTGCCCTTCGAGACCATATGTAAAACGACTGGAAGACTCTCACCAGCACACAAATAACAACATATCCCACTAATGTTGTGACCCTGTGCTTGTATTAAGCAATCTCATGGCATTAATTAATTTTGCTTTTATTTAAGTCTATTTGTTGTTTTCATTTTGTTTAGGTTTTTTATTTCCTTTTTTGGTCGTATACCTCAAACTTTCTTGATAACCATGAAGATCCGAGGATGTTATGCCCTGTATATATCTTGGTTAAGCAATTAAGTTTATATATTTTGGGTGGGGATTTTTTTAAAGACAGAAATACTTATCGGTTAGCATCCTCTGTTCAGATCCTTCTGTGAATGCATTGATAAGCCCTTTAGGTGACCCATTTTTGTAACTAAAATGAAAGAAATGTTTTAATGTGCTTTTTATGGTTCATTAAAAAAAATAAAACTGGATTCTAAACAACAGTCAGCAGAAAGTCTTGTTGAGAATTTTATTCTAATAGCCTGTGGTAACCTCTATGTTATCCATTTAATATCAGAGAAAATACTTATAATCCCCTGTATAGAACTACTTGATTCTACCAAGAACTTCCTAACTAAATGCCCAAGGGCTGTTTACTGCGCACTCTGACCCAAAAGTGGTCTGGATGAACAACTCGATTAACTTTTCCACTCAAGGCTGCAAACTCAAGTGGTCTGATAAGAGAAAGTACAGTACTTTATGTTAAGCTGCTCTGAGATGGGTGTCTTGTTCTGACAGAGCATAGACATTTCACTTGCCTTTATGCATTCTATTATTTCTGTATTTTCTCCTCAACCTTGTAATATAAAGGTTGTTGGCTTGTCTATTGCATTCTGCACTTTACCCCAGAGTCTATGATGAATGTATCATACTGGTTATCATCATTCGGAAGTTTAGGAGATATAGAATAATCAGTAGCATAACATGGTTAGTAATAAGAATGAGCCAATGGGCGCTTTTTATGTCATCCAAAAATAAATAGAAATCTGAAATAGTCAACCAATTTAATTCTATATTTTGTTTTTTGTGAGCTAAATCTACAAAAACTGTTGACATTTCCAAATGTTCCATCTAATGTGGGCGGAAATACTCAAGTTATAGTTCACTGTACACTAAGCCTATGATTGCTGCGAAAATAAACGTAAAATAAGGATGTCTTTAAACAAAGAATGTGTGAGTTCACAATATATTTGTATGAATCCTTATACTCACTCTGAAGGGTTTGAAGGCCTGGTGTTATTTTGTGTTGTGCTTTTTTTACGAAGGCATTTTAGATTTTTGTAAAATGATTCAATTTATATCCTGCAACATCAAAATGAATATGTATTTGTATTCAGACAAAACAATTCTCAACCTTTCTTGGGACCTTTATTTCGACATGAAATAATGGCATACCTATTTTATATTGTGGTAAGTACTGGACTGTAAATATGAGCTGTGAGGCAAATTCCCAAACAACTCTGAATGTCTAGCTGACTTATAATAATATGGACTCCATATTCTAAGCCATATTAAGCTCTCAATGAGCTCTAATCAGTGCCAAAATCACAGAACTGAAATCATGACCAATAAAGAAAAGAAACAACATATCTTAAAGACCTAATTTAAAAATGTATATATTTTGTTTTTGTTTTGGATTTCCTGTAAAATGTGTTAAATGTCAGCAAGTCCGTAAGGCTACAAACACTGGTTATCATCAACATGTACATTCGGTGTCATCTATCTTCCTTGAGGATCTTGTTTAACTGATTTGACCTCAAGGTCTAGTTTATTTTTTAAGTAGGATCATACATCCTTCAGAATTATTTAGCCCATGACAGAAATTGATTTTCCACCTCACTCTTTTTCTATGGCCCTTCATCTGAAGTTATTTATTGGGTTTCCTATAAACACTAAATAGGATATTCCTTTTATTTTATGTTTCTGTATGCTGTCAGGCAATTGGAATTATAACTAGCTATTCTCGATTTGCCAATTAGCATTATATTTTAGGATGCTCTTCACAATACATTTATCATCTCACAATTTTTATGAATTCTCAGAAAATGGATATGTCTTCCGCATGGCTGAATCATTATAGATGCCAAACTTCCAAATAAGATGTAGCTTCTACTGAGTCATTGTACACCTCGCATGTCCCACTATATACCCTCCTGTAATACATAGTGACAGAACACAATTGGCACTATTTCATATGACTGACAACAGAAATTCAAAAATGCTTGAATGCAAACACATTACAAGCTTTAAGAAAGAGGTTATCTATATATATATCTATATTATCAATATAGTCGAAAACAACAACAACTTTTACAAGCTACAATCAGAAGTCTATAGACAGTACAGTGATACAGCCAGGATTATGTATGAATATGTTGACAATGTAAAATGAGTTTATTGTTATTTTTCATAAATGTTATAAACCTCAACTGTATGTGTAAGAAAAGTCAGTGCTTCCCTTGTTTTCACTATATGTTGATATTTTGGTAATTCTTTTTATTGTCCATGAGTGAAAGTAGTAAAGAAACGATAAATCTAATAATACAATTTCTGGTGAATTTCTCTTGTGCATAGATTGATGTTGATGTGTATAAGGTCTATATTTTCCAATAGACATATCATCACTTTCTATTTTTCTTCAATCAGAAGTATGTGATAATTCAGAGCAGTAAACTGATGTGTTTCATCTTGCTCTCTAATCACACAGTGGGAACAATTAGATCAGGGCTTAACTAACTTTTTTGGGCCGGTGACCTTGTTTTGAGATCAACATATTTTCAAGGGCTAACCAACAGCAAAATAGTATGTGATCTATTAAAAATGTCTTGTTTCCTTACTTGCCTTGTTCTTGTAAACTCTGGTCCAGAACAGGAAAGAATAACAGCCAGAGTAGAGGAATAAACAGCAAATGAGTCAATAAGAACAGTCAGATGGATGGAGTACAGGACAGAAGGGATGAAGAAAGGAAAACCAGTCATACACTGTATATGCAGAAAACATTAAAATACATTCCATGTACGATAGTTTATCAAATATATGGAATTAGTTGTCCATTAGTTGTCCAATTGTCCATCCTTTAGCTCTGATCAGAACTTCACGCTCAGTTTAATAAGTACTGGAAAAAGTTTGATTGTTTCAGCTTTACTGTCTGTTGTTCAAAATAGGGCTTTGTGTGTGCCAAGACACTTGCCAAGACACTCCATATGCTTCTGACAAACACAATCCTTCATAAAAGAAGTGGTATGGAACAGAGTTTTCTCTTCATGACGGAGCTGAGAAAGAGAGTGTGTCCTGGTTTTATAGTATCCCCCCCTCTGATGGATATTCCCTTTGGTTCTCTCTACAAAGACCCAGTTCCAAGAAGAAGAGAAGAAAGGAGAAATCCTTTGTAACTTCAGGATGGACTTGTCAATTGATATATGTGAGTTTTAAGGTAGAAAAAGGCTTCTATTTTTTGTTTCATGTGAAAAGAAAAAAACACGACATGTTTTGGGTCACAAGCAGTGACACAAATCACAGAGATAAGTTGTTGTTGATTTATTTGTATTTTTGTTTTCAAGACGCCCCCTGTAAAGTCAAATTACCACTACAGCGGTTTTGTCCATCGATTGATGGAAGGTTGTCTAATGTCCAAATAATTAATTTTACACAAACACCTGAAAAACCAACTGCAACATTAGACAAAAGATTATATCTGTATGAAAGTAAAGATGCAATCGGGAGGACAGTTTGCGTTATACACAACTGTCCCCTAATAGAGCACTTGTTATATTAACTTACACAATTCATACAAAATCTCTATAGCTATGTTTAAAATAGAAAATCTATGTAAATTAGCTTGCACTTTATTTTGAGAATTCCAAATTGCATCTGTAAATATTCAATTGATGGTATTACGAACAAGAAATTTTAAATAAAGTATTGGTTAATAAACATCAGCTTGCTAAGGTTAAGGTTATTGTTAGGTTTAGACTAATGTTTATGGTAAGGGTTAAAGTTAGGGAGAGGCTAAAGGTTGGGTTTAGGATACAGGTAATTAGTAAAATGTTCAGTCATCTTTCGAGACTCTCAAAATAATATGTTACTGTAAGTTGCACAATGATTCCTCACACTGATCAGTGTTTGTTTCTCATATGAACAGACATTGAGTGCACTATTTAGGATTTTAGGAACTAGGGACTGACTGAGGGATTTCGCTTGCCCTCGTCTGCCATTGTTTATGTACGAAGAAGAGATAATCGAATCTGTTAGTGACACTGATGAAGTAGTATCTTTTCAATTAGTCTGTCTGGCTTTTGTTGGCCAGTACAAATTATGTAGGTTGGGATGTGCTTTTTTGCACACTAAATCATTTCATGTTGTGAAACTCTATTGCACTAGTTCTGCAGATAGACTATGCAAAGTCTGAGGAACCTGAAACTGAAACTAAAGCCACTTATTTAGGATGTTAGTAAATTATTATTAAAATATGTGTGTATGTTTACAGATAGTATTACAAATAAACACATGCTACAAAATGTATGGCTTCTTTTGCCCAGTACTGTATGTTGCCATTTTTTGAGTGCTTAATGTTCGGATTAGGAGTTTAAACAGAATCTAGGATTTAAAACATTAATTAATTGCTGCTTCAAATTTTCTAAAGACATTCAAATATTACTTCAGACCATTTTCCAAGATATATGTTGTTGGAGAACATTCTGATCTATGTTCCATACATTAGATAGTCTCATTGATTTATGAAGTGCTTCTCATCATTTTGTGTAAAGTTTGACACAAGGCCTTCATATGCATTTTGTCTACTTGGATGGTGTGAAAGTGATTGATTACATGGTACTATATTTGCACATAGCAGTTTGTAACTGAAAAAAGAAGGATGAACAAGGTAAGTCCTTGAAAGTATAGTAAACTATTTTCCTCTATTTTAGTCATAGAGTGTTTGAATTCCCAGATCAAACAATTCATAATAAAATTGGCTTCTTATTTTTCTTTGTTTTGGTGAGCCATCACACATCTCAGTTGTAATGATTTTTATAAATGTTTTGCCATATATGACTTGAATTTTAAAATGTACTTATCATTCATTGAAATGCATTAAAAAGGCCAAAGAAGCCATGGGTAAAAATATGATTCATTATGTTGAGGTTTTGACTTATTCAATCAGATTAACAATACTTGATGTGGACTATAAGTGTTTTTAAACACGACCTATGCCTAAATGAGTTCCAGCACATAACATTTTAATAAATAATGATGGATCGTGATTTTGCAAAGCCTACTGTACCATATGGAATAACCTTGACTACATAAAAACACTTTCTCCTACATACAGTGGGGAGAACACGTATTTGATACACGGCCGATTTTGCAGGTTTTTCTTCTCACAAAGTATCTAGAAGTCTGTAATTTTTATCATAGGTACACTTTAACTGTGGGAGACAGAATCTAAAACAAAAATCCAGAAAATCACATTGTATGATTCCCTACAAAGATTTTCTATTGGGTTCTCTTCAGGTCATTGACCAGGTCCTGCCGTGTAGTTCTGGGCTGATCCCTCACCTTCCACATGATCATTGATGCCCCACGAGGTGAGATCTTGCATGGATCCCCAGACCGAGGGTGATTGACCGTCATCTTGAACTTCTTCCATTTTCTAATAATTGCGCCAACAGTTGTTGCCTTCTTACCAAGCTGCTTGCCTATTGTCCTGTAGCCCATCCCAGCCTTGTGCAGGTCTACAATTTTATCCCTGATGTCCTTACACAGCTCTCTGGTCTTGGCCATTGTGGAGAGGTTGGAGTCTGTTTGATTGAGTGTGTGGACAGGTGTCTTTTCTACAGGTAACGAGTTCAAACAGGTGCAGTTAATACAGGTAATGAGTGGA
>JACXGK010004635.1:0-37100 GCA_016801125.1 Novumbra hubbsi
ATAAACGTGCTGACCGTACGTCCACGGACATTTTTCTTCAGTTCAGGACAAACAAAGTTACGGATTACTTCCCAATCGTGGCTCTGATATTCAACACCTAATGTGTCCTTTGTATATTCAGTTCCCAAGGGTAAACTGTATAACTTTACTTTCGAAAGTTTGTAATCAAACACAAAGCCAATTATCTGACCGTTAGGCAAGTCATATTGATCCGACAATAGCCTATTTGGAGGAATCTGCGTTCTGTACAAATTAAGGAAACGCTTCTTTGGCGCATCACATAATTCTGGAACATGATTTACATCTTTACAGGCAGCCCTTCTAACACCTACTTCGTAAGTTATAGCGGTCACTACTGTTTCACTAAGAACAGACATTTAAAAAATGTCTAAGAGTTCTGACAATGAGTACAAACTTTGTGCAGTCTCTTTATTTAAACACTCCGCCCAGGTGGGGATAACAAGTCACCCTTATCACCACAATGCCTGTTGAGGTGGGGAACCCGTCCAGCGTTTGCCAGGCGACAAGATGTCGCCACCAAGGAAAGGGGTGGGTAGGGGGGGAACCCAGTGTTTGCCATGCGACAAGATGTCACCAACAAGGAAAGGGGGGGCGAACACACACGCATTTATAATATTAAAAAACACACACACATACACGCACCCACATAAGCCTCTCTAGCTTACATTTTCATTTTTGATGTCTGGGCAACACGACGCAAAGTAAAAACAGCGCCCTATCCAAATAAAAGGAGCGCATCTAGCCATCAGGCGACAAGATGTCGCTACCAAGGAAAGGGATGGGTAAACACACCGCCCAGGTGGGGATAACAAGTCAACCTTATCACCACGATGCCTGTTGAGGTGGGGCACCACTCCAGCGTTTGCCAGGCGACAAGATGTCGCCACCAAGGAAAGGGGTGGGTAGGGGGGGGGAACCCAGGGTTTGCCAGGCGACAAGATGTCGCCACCAAGGAAAGGGGGGCGAACACACACGCATTTATGATATTAAAAAACACACACACATACACGCACGCACATGCACACATACACGCACGCACATGCACACACGCCCCGGGGGACAACCCCGCCCCCTTATGTCCCGCCTCCCTGAACCGGAAGCAGGGGTAATTAACCTGTCAAAAAAAGTTTGATTTGCCGTATACTACCTCTCTCTAACAAGGTTTAAAGTCAAAGACTTTTGTAGGAGTAAAATAAAAATTGTTTTGTATGTGCCAACAGACATGAGGTTATCGGAAATGCAAGGACTTTTTCATAAAGGAACATGCTACAGACTGACAGGCATGTAATCACAGACCAGAAACAGTGCACAGGCCTGGATTTGAGAAGCTTTGGGTTACATTGTTCTTGCTAAGTTTTATAGTTTATTATTTAGCCCTTGTCAATTTCATAAACAAAAAGTTTGTGCCAGAACCCAATGGGTTGCATTCCCTTCTCAATCTTTTTTAGCTCTCCAATTAGCACTAATTATTATTTCCCTTTAGTGTGTTATTTTGTTCATGAATAAAAAGTATCTATGGTTTTCATTATTTGTCTACATAAAGTAATGTGTACATATTTCATTGGGTACAGGAACGCTTAGGACTGCTACTTTTCTTTAGTACTATGGCATGACAACTCTCTACAGCAGAAAAATAGGGGAATTCATGTTGCAAGTGAACTCCTGACCAACAAGTAGAATTTTGTAAAAACGTTTGATTTTGCTAATTTTTTTATCTTGATTTTTTATTTATGTTCTGACATAGAAATGTCAAAGAGTGGTGATCAGTTATTTTACCATCAACATGATAGGAATAGTTAAAAATTGTCATGTCTCACTAAAAGACAAATATAATAGCAATACATCCATAACCACATCACCAAAATCAGACTAAGCAACACAGCCATTAGGACAAATACATACCATTACAGGAACATAATTTCTAAGACACCTATAGAGACTGATATGTACTGTAACTAGGAATCACATCAAAAATAAATTAACCTTGTATAAATAAAATGTATTATCAGTTTCATATATGTTTTTACAAGATCAATCAGCAGAAACAGGTTGGTTAATTGTGCTTGGTTAGAATGTTCTTGCATTCTCTTAATGAGTGCCTGCAATTAGTTTGTTCTTTAATGCATAGACATCTTGTTTAATGAGCCCTTGCCCTCTTGACATAACTAGATGTCTTTGTAGTAAATTAGTACGGCAGTCTGGGTCTGTGAACCTGTGAATGGTGTGTGTGTGTGTACAGAAAGGCAAAAAATATAGACACCTACTTATTTTTTTTTTATTTGATATGCTTACAAATTAAATCCCAATCAATAAAATGTACCTGAGCTTTAGCGGGTGCAAATTAACAGAGTGGCTAACAGAAGTTATAGACTCTGAAGTTAAGAAAATATTCATATGTATCTCAACTTCAGAATATTCAGTGACGTCTCGTCATTAGGGGCAGATGGGGCATAGAACTGCAACATAATTATGTTTATTTTGGAAGATTACTTCCTATAATTTATCAATGAATATTGCATCTTGCTAAATTGCAGATTAGTGTGGGGATTTTATTTTATATTTATTGGTGTACCTTGCTGCTTCACACTGCATTCTCCCTTTTCGTGTTCACAGTACTACACAAGAATAGGCTAAGCGTGGGGCCATCCCATCTCTCACAATGCAATGTATGTACAATGAAAAAATTACCACACATGTTCAGAGTGTTACTGTGATACACAATTTGATGGCAAATGGGGCCAACAGTCAGGACATTTTATTAACTCAAACTGCTGGTAAAAGTAACCGTGGGTTTAACGTGGAGTGTTTTTAAAAAAGAAAGTGGCTTACGATTAGCATACAAAAGAAGGCACTATTCTGTTTTCCTTGTCTGCTATTTGGTGGAGGTACTTGGTCAAGGACTGGTTAAAAAAAAATTAAAAGTCTTTCCGAAAGGATTGCAAAACATAAGAGCAGTGGGAGTCATCAGGACAATGCTGTGAATTTGGTTACTTGGAAGGGTAAATTGACAGTGCATACAGGTGCTCCATTGAGCAGCAAAACAAACAGTTGGAGGAGAACAGGTATGCATGGTCATGCTGTCCATTGAGAGATATCAAAAAGGACTCCCTCCCTCTGTGTATGTATACTACAACACCTGGTAGAAGTAAGAAGCGCCGTCGTTAAGGGTTTGGTGGAGCCATGATGTTTGTTGACTTGTTAACACAAACAACAGTAACAAGAGTATTGTTTTCTTTACTGGTATGCATTATATCTTTTTAAATGATTGGTGCCCCACCAATTTTTTACATATAAAAACACCACTGGTAATACTAATTGTGTGTCTTATCTTCCATTCTACTCAAAATAATATGAATAGTTACTCTTCTCACAAAAAGACATGTTTTGAAACAGACATTTTTAATGTTGTTGGTTTACATCGATGATTCACAACAATGCAAGTTCAAAGTTTCTACAACTTGTAAAAACTAGTGGTCTGTAACAGTAAAACCTGCCAGTTAAAGCTAATGCAACTGAATGAGACAGTGTCGTAACTTTTCTCTTCAGTGTCTCGGTCAGCTTCTTGTGGCCCAGTTTTGTGCTGCCTTCACAGGAATGGAATGTTGGAGTATCATCCATAAAATGATCCACATGCCGTTGACGGTGTAAACTCTGTCTCTTAAAAGCATTCATATCTCTAAGGGATGCATTGAATACCTGGGTATCACAGTGGTTACGCATTTACAAGAGCACTTGGGACTCAAGCATCTATGCACACAACACCATTTGTTTGTTGACATGACTGCATTGCCAAAGCATACGAACACAAACTAGCCTATACAACAAACAATATTTCACAACCAGACCCCTGAAAAGCGAATCACAAACACCTTCAGCTTCCTTGATTTCCGCTGAGACGCCGCTGCAACTTTTCACTGCAGTGTTACAAATTGGTCTTGTCCTGAACTTTAAGGTCTTCATTAAACAGTAACATTATTTATCTTTAAATAGTATATGAATAAAAGAATGCAAAAACACAAAACATGGTACATGAAAGATGTTTATTTTGTCTAGAATGGCAGTCATAACCTTTATTAAATAAAATCTGCTACATTCATTTTGCATGCATGTCAAATAAGTCACACTGTATAATGTGGCCCACAAAAAGATAGCAAGCAGTCTTTTTTTTACTTTTTGCTACACTGGCATGCAACATATCAGAAATTGCACAGAACAGTATTCAATTTAATACCTTCGATATGACTTTCTACCTTCCCCAACCAATGCACAACTTCCAATGTGTTAATTGTGAACACGTTTCTTTCAAATTAAGAAATGAATCCCTCACGTCTAAAGGAGCAGCTTACAAAGAGCGTCACTTCTACCAGGCCCTAAAAGACAAGCACGGAAGTGGGCACCATCAGCAGTTTCTCTACCATAAAAAGCAGCTAAAATTAAAGTGGGTGAGTAGCGTCCTACAACATCGACCTGCCAATTGCCAAATGTAGACAGATGCAAAAAATTCTCGAATTTGTTTTTGATACCTAATTAAAAAGTTAGAATGTTACATTTCTAGCCATGCTGATTGGCTGTTGTAATCCAATTTAAGTTGAATGTCACATTTCTAAGGGTTGCATGCTAACTGTTGTTAATAGTGCACGCTAATTGGTAGCGATCATTTCCAAGAGTCAAAATATAGTTGTAACACACAAAATTGTGCTAAACAATATTTATACAAAAATTACTTATGAAGACTTTTAAGAAATTAATGCTTACATGTAGTGTTACACCATTTCATGGTTCCTGTAATGATGAAGCAGTGTTTGTGAAAGCCTTAAGTGGGAGGTCTCTCTCAAGATAGTGTTTATATAACAGCCAAGGAACCATCATTCAAACTGAACCAGTACATTACAAAAAGATAATGGTGTCCTTCGTGGAGGGCGAAACCACTTCCGTAGTCCCACCGTTCTCAGTCCTGAATCAACATTCACAAAAACAATAACCAACAACAACAACAAAAAAAACACTAGAGTAACACAGCTGCTTATAAAGCTACCCTAATTACAAAGTCCCATCAGGTGCGGAAGGTGTAGTTTGTGTCCTCTTGGAGAATGGTGCTCTCCTCTTGGAGAATGGTGCTCTCCAAGTTGCCATCACCCCGACCTAGTCCCCACCTGCGTTGTAACAGTTCCTCTCTGAACTAGGCAATATGTGGCAAAGTAAGATGTTTTGTTGCAGTCAATGCTATTTGATTGATGTATTTCATGAATCACTTCTTGTGGTAAAGAATTTGTATGTATATGATTTAAAGATTCCAAATGTAATATTTCATAGTTATTTTTTGCTGTTAGGTAGTAAATCCATGAATCGAATTTAAGTGTTGGCCTGCTCATCCTATGATGGGATTGACGCGTTTGATGGCGATCCTACCCATAAAGACTATCTAGATGTTTCTTTGGACAAGGACCAAAGAAAATTATATGAAAACCATTTATTCCTATATTTTATTGAAACAAGTACAAAGAAAACGTGTTTAAACTAAGAAATGTTCTGAATTTAATGCCAGCAACATGGTTTAAAAAAGTTGGGACAGGGGCATATCACCTCTGTTGCATCACCTCTTTTTTAACAATATTCTGAAATAAGGGGACCAATTACTGTAGTTTTGAAAAATGTATTCCCATTGTTGATGATATATGATCTTGGCTGCTCAACAGTATTTGTTGTTTCATAATACACCAAATGTTTGCATGGATCTGGACTGCATGCTGATCAGTTTAGCACCCATACTCTTGCTACTCATACTCATGCTGTAGTAATATGTGCAGAATGTGGTTTGGCATTGCTGAAATAAGCAAGGCCTTCCCTGAAAAATATGTTGTCTGGATGGCAGCATATGTTGCTCCAAAACCTTTATTATTGTCTTCTGGATGGCAACATTAATGGTCCCTCTCGTCTTTAGCCCGGAGGACGCAGTCCTCTCTCTGGATTTCTCCGGATTCTCTGAATTTATGAACAGTATGAGATCCCCAAACTCTTTTACATTGACAAACGTTTATGTTGAACCTAGCTGTCACGTGAAAATTGAACAAATGATCCGAAGACTCGTACCCAAAGGCACACTCGAATGGTGAACAAATCTTTTTTTTTTCCACCTCTGAGTCAGTCTATGCAACGGTCACATGAAAAAAGAACCAAAGACTCGTACCCGAAGACACAGTTAAGAGGTGAACGAATCCTTTTGGTTTCGTTTATCAAGCCTATGGAACAGTCCTGATGCACGGCACAAGAAAATTAACTAATAACGTGGGTCGATAACTTTGGCAAGGACTTTACAGGTTTGGGGGATTGCAAATCGAATATGATTGCCTTGCCTCTTCGCACTTTAATGACTTCTGCAGGCTTGGATGCCTGTAAAAGCTTGAAGGCCAGAGAGTGTGTTTGTTCTGGCACTTAAGGAATGAAACCAGACATCTCAACATCAGCTGCGGATGGGAGTTGGTGCAGTGAAGTAGGGCCTTAATCACCTTCATTTTCCGTATTTAGGTTTTTGGGTTAGGTTTGGACAGGTTAGGTTTGGGGTTAGGGAATGTGGGTCTTCTGGTACCCATAACAATAGGAATTCAGAAAGGGATAATTGTGTGTGTATATATGTGTTTGTGTTGGAATGTAAGTTTGTGTGAGTGTGTGTTAAGAGTCTAGCGTGGGTTTACTGAGGGCAGGGCAGCCATTTCAAAATCACTTGACACTCATGGTGAACAGACTTATGGCTTATTGGTAGATGCTGTACTGAGTCTTTGTGGGTTACAGACTTACGATGTAGGTTCCATGTGCCATTCACGCCAGGCCTGCCCTGCATTAGTATACCTAACAGTCTATGCCTTGGGTGGCTGCGGTCATAGACTATTTTAGGGCCTTCATCTGACACTGTTGGGTGGTGAGTTCTGGGATGACAGGGAGCTTGGCTCAGGCGATGAACTCTGTGTTTCACACCACCCTCTGAAGCATCTTGAGATCAAGAACGATGCAGTTGCCAAACCAAGCAATGATTCAGCCTGTAAAGATGCTCTCAGTGGAGCAGCTGTGGAACTTATTGAGGCCCTAAGTTACTATGCTTATCTCCAGTTTTCTGAGGGGAAATAGACACTTGTGTACTTCCTTTGCATCCGTTTGAGTGTGGACAATGTTAGAGATTGCAAAGTCACCAACAAACCATGTCAGATAGAAGTGAGAAGTTTTGCGTTACATTTCTATTCATATCTCCAGACTGGTTAAAGATAGAAGCCTACGTTTTTTCCAAAAAATGTTATCTATTCATCCTTCTTCTAGTTAACGGTTTTGAGAATCCACAAGATAAAGTCATCATTCAACTATTAAGGATGACAACCTGAGGTGTCAAAATGTCACCATAGTGCATGGCAAAGTCCCAAAAAGTCCTGTTCTCTAGTAACATCTCTCTGAAATAACTTTCCAGCTAAAAAGTTCCACCATCCAAAAAATTGCATGCAGTATAATGTACCAATGCTAGTTAGGACTATTGCATGTTCAGAAATTCCTACTTTCTTATTCACACTGATTGCTTGAGTCCTATCAACACCCACAAGGCATTGGTATAGAAAGTATATTGAGTACCGATATTTTCAACCAGACTGTGTTGAAACTGAGCAAAACTGAGTCGGTAGCACTGGTCTTATTTGCACTTCATTGTTTAATAGTGCCTTTTCTTTCAGAGCGTGTCTATATCTAACGTAGTCATGGACAAAGAGAACAAAAACTAGAAGTGGAAAAACACATAGAACTAAATATTAAATAGACAATTTGGTGAAAACATTAACATTCACACTGTAGTCAAATGTGCCCCCGCACAATATCTGAGTTACACTTATGCCCTTGTCTGTGTATAACATTTTAGTTTTTGTTGTTAACAGGCTCGTTTTGTGGCAGGTCAGATTGACACTAAAGGAACATTTCTCCCAAATCACCTTGAATGATAGCAAAGGCTTACATGCAAACACCTGTAATTGACATTTTGGGGGTTATTTGCCACTTGTGTGTGTTTTTTGTGTAGCAGGGTGCGGTGTGTGTTTAGAGCAGAATCAACCAGCTGCTCCATGTGTTTCTACCATGCCCTGACAGCATAAGCTTGGACATTGTCACAGCCTCAACCTAATGCCTGCCTGTTTGGTTCCAGTAGTTAGCTCATTATAATTAGCCACTCAGAGTTATGTACCAGCATGGACATGTGCAGCCTGGCAGGTCTCTGCCATCCAGCTTGCCATTTAACGCTCTTCCTATTAGTGCCCTGCAGTCCCCTTGGCACAATCACAGCAGAGCCAAAGAGGTCAACCAAACCCAGGTGGAGTTGACACTCTGCACCATTCCTTTCTACCTCTGGGCAATCCTGTAAGCAGAGAGGGGTGTGTAAACCCGTCTACACTTCTTCTTATGCAAGTTAGCCTAGCGCAGAGACGGGGGCTAGATGTTCACTTTACGTGGTGCCCCAGGTTCTATGTTTGGTGAGGACCATATTCAGGCACCAGATTGGTGCAATTTGTTTACAAAGTTTATTCTGACAAAGTGTGATAGGCAACACCAGTGCGATTATCTACAGATATCCGCCAATAGGCAAGGTGAAAACATACACAAACATTTAGCCATGACCATCTTACCACACAGACACAAACTCTTGCGTGCACACACAATCACACACCAAATACTGTAAAACATTTCTTGGCACTCCCTTGACCTGAGCTCTCAGGTGATGGTAAATTATTCTTTAAACTCCAAGCAAAACCATTTTTCAAATGTTTACACATTGCAGGAATGATTGGAGCACCGCTAAACCGAACGGTAATAAAGTCATAGGCTATAACCTTTCGTTCCTCAGAATATTGTCGGAATTAGTTGTCTCTCTCTGTCATGACCTCTGCATTGCATTTCATTGCAAGGCCTTTTCACAGCTTTCACTATCCCCTCTACTCTACAGACTACTCAGGTGACCATTTTGTCACTTGTTTTGACCCTTGTCCTTTGTTCATGTTACTACAAACCTTTAGTAGTCTGTCTTTACCGCAGATCTTAGTCTTCTGCCTCTATGGAGAATGTGAGAATAGGACGTTATTTTTTCACCTAGTTGCAGTAGGTTTTCACACCAGGCTTACATCCCTACCCCTTTCCCCACAACAAGTGCCCTTTTTGCCAATCGGTGCATGCATTCTGTCCGACATTTGCCAATTGAGGACAGGGATGAAACAAAAAGACCTGCGACAAAATATTTCTACAACCTGACCTAAAATACATATGTATTGTGCCACGATTCCAACCAATAATGGACTTTGCGGACTTCCCTATAAAAATGGTTGACTTTGGCTGATTTTGTCTGAGGAGTCTTGGTGTCATCTGCCATTTTCTGGCCTAAATATAGGCCAGCCGGGCTCTTTGTCTGACAGCCTTGAAATAGAAAATATCTTGTGCAGGCAAATCACAACACATCAGTGGCTGAAACCTCAGCAAGTCAGAAGCAAAATCCTGCCCAAAGTTGCACATATGCACACATAATTTGTTACACACATCCCCCCCCCGCACCCTCCATGAACTCACTTTCCCCTACACCCAAGTGTGCACATCCGCACATTCACTGGCAGTAATAACTCAAAAGGCGCAGCACCCACCCCCACAGTGCAGTTTCATACACAAACACGCCCGCACCCACCCACAGAGTTAAACAAGCCCACCTCCAAACAAACACACACACATACACAAAAACTGTAATCTCTGGCCCGTATCCTATGAAGCACAACTACTGTTTGGAGGAATTTGCAGAGCAAGAGAGAGAGTGAGATAGAAAAACGAGGATGGGGAGAAAAATACCACACTACAGCTCCTTAGCATCTCCATGGAAACAGGCTAGAGAAGAGAGCAGAGCATGGAGATCTATGTTACTGTCAGAGAGAAGATACATCCTACCCTAATTAGAGAAGTCACAGAAACCACACCAGAACCGAACAACATCTCTGTACCAGTGAACAGAACGCATGCAATGCTAAGTTTCCACTAAGTTCAGTCTTCACATGCATTCTAACCTCAACTCGGAGGGAAGAGCTCTTTAGCAGATCAGCAGCGGTGTTACATTATTCTCAGTGCATCATCATGTTGTAAACTCTATATTTAATGAGAGTATTGAAGCCATGGAACACATGCTGTAACGGCTGATCAACGTAGTGTCGTCCGCAAACTTGACAATGGTGTTGGAGCTGTGTACAGCAATGCAATCATGGGTGAAGATAGAGTACAAGAGTGGGCTAAGCTCACAGCCCTGTGGGACTCCAGGGTTCAGGGTCAGGGTGTAGGAGGTGAGATTGTCCAACTTGACAGACTCAGTGTTGTTGGTAAGATAGTCCAGAGTCCAGTTGCAAAGAGAGGGGCTGATCCCAAGGTCATAGAGTTTGGTAACTAGTCTAGAGGGGGTGACCTTGTTAAATGCTGAGCTGAAGTATATGAACACCATCCTCCCTGTTTCCACGAACTGTCGCTGCCCCAGTCCCTGTTACTGTCAAAGAACAAAAGGTCTGGGGGGTTAAATTGAATTGGGCTGCCTGTGTTAAAGTTGGGTGCATTAGTTATTAATACGGTTAATGAAAAATATTTGGAAAAATACGGACGGTTTAGATTAAGTGTAAAACCTGGGCATGGTGTTAAAACTGGGGTTACTTTTAGATATAGGCATTACATATTTAGAGGTTTATGCTTTAGGGCTAAGTAAGGTTAAGAAATAAAGGTTTATTGAAATTAATGTTACGGCATTGATTAGGACTACTTGGTAAGGACTTTCTTCCCACAAGGATAGGAAAACTAATGTGTGTTTATTTTTTATTCATTCTTTTGAAACACATTGAAAACAGGTTGTCATTTGCCTTGAGTATAATAAATAAATAACAGGAGAAATCGGTAACATAATCGGTACCTAATTAAATATTAAATTAAGACATAAACACAATACAATGAGGGCAACAAATCAAATGCAAATACATTTATCAACAACAGAAACTATCAGCAGTTTTCTAAACACTTTCCACATTAGTGTAGTATAATAACTACAGTTGACCTCAGCAACCACCGCAGGTGAATCTAGTATTAACCAGTAACTTGTTCTCATACTGTAATCTATAGTTTTATCCTTGATGAGTGATGCCGGATAGGCTGTATGTTTTTGTAGAATTATCATCTCCCACTGACATAAAAAGAAGCTGTCCTACTTTTCAATATAAAATACAATGATGTGGCATAAAATGTAACAATGTGCATGGTAATATACGCCATACAATGGTTGTAATAGATGATTATGCATATAATTCTTCATAATCCCAAATTTACATAAAAGAAGTCTGAATAGTAGTTGTGTGTGTGTGTGTGTAGGATGGTGTAGAAACACATCCATTTGAAGAACCCTCAACGCATATGCTACGAGGGAATCAGGCAGTGCAGTGAAACAGCCAGTTTATTGAACACGGGGAAAATGTCATTTGCTTGCATTTAAACAATGAACAGGGACACTGTTAATGTAGTCAAGTCCAACTCACCCACGCACACACTCAGCCCAATCCCATGATCCTAAGCACCACTATCCACCTAACGGTGAAGTCTGACGACAACAGCCCCCGCTGTATCATTGTTCTCTATGTGCTGGACAGCAAAGACTTGGAACATACAAAATCTCACTGAACATCACATCATTGTCAGACAGAAATATTACAGTTAGTTAATAACAGGCGACACACCCCTGTAGGATCACAGGGGAGATTTCCACTGTCTTTATTATCTCTAAGGTTGATTTACACACTGATTCTATTGCCCATAAAACATGAGGCTTCATTCGACCTGAACTAAAGTCCAGATACGCTCTTCAGCCCTCTCATAAATTCAGACGCATGATTGATATGCGACGGACAGGTAAACATACTGTATACAGTGGTAGATGGAGTACCTGATAAGTTAGCTGTTAAGGTATGGAATGCCGGATGCTAGAGGGTGTGCTTTAAGGAGGTATGTGAATGGACTGTGGGAGAATGGACACTGGTGTTGGACAGTACAGGTAGCATTGAGGAGCTCCGGCTCTGAAACACCTCTTCTGCATTACAGTGCTAAAGGAATGACAAATGTTCAACAAGGCAGATGTTTGTGTGTCTTGGCAGATGTTTGTGTGTGTATGTCTTTCCGTGCACGTACATGCTGTTAAATCAATGGATCACATCCACATTGATCAAATCTATCCGTGGTTCCTTGATATAGCGTTGTCAAATCACATTGTAGCACCTGAAGTGTACAAGCCTACCGTAGGGTCAATTACTGTATTACATACAGGCTAGTCAAACAGACAGACAAACAGACAGAAGACCTGTGTAGATGTTCAAATCCAGCATGGAGGATTTGGAGGAAGCTGCAGCAGTAGCTCGGCACTATCTGTAATTTATGGAGGTGGTGAAGGTGGTGGAGGTGGGGGTGGAAAGCCCAGAGGGTTGAAAGTGATATATCTCCAGCATCAGGACACCCCAGGGCCAGGACTCTGGGTAAAAGTATTGTTTGTGACTGAGAGATGTGAACGAGACGGTTGTTCCAATGGCAGCCATCACAGGCATTCGGCAGAGCGTGAAGAGGCTACGGCGAGTGGTGAACGGAGGACTCAGTGACATTCGTCTCCCCTTCTCCCTGTACCCAGTACAGTTTTCTTCAGACACAATCCCCCATGCACTGGTACTCTCCCTCTCGTGTTGTTTCACGCACACACGCACATGGACCACCACACGACATGCACCTGCACAAACACGGCCCATGTACGCCATCATGTCAAGGAAGCCCCACTGTCAGCCACGGAACTAGAAAACCTCCCTATTATCACACACCAAACCCATATGATGGTATTGCTAGGCAACGAACATCATCTCCTTCCCCATTTCATTCATCCGTTTCATTTGAGAAACTGAGACTCATAGACACACAGCCAAGACATAGCAAGGTAGCTACAGTACAGATGTTGTTCACATCTGCAGGGGGGAAATAATCCTGTTGCCAGACGAGAGCATTGGACACACATATACAGCAGCAGGACACATCACTGACCATGAAGAGGGAAAGCATTCCCTTTCCACGTCCAGCTAAAGACAGATGTGTTGCCTCTTCAAGGCATAATGTATTTCAGCCACCAAATAGGCATTGCTTGGTGGGGTCTCTACACAGTTCCAAATCAGAAACCGAGATGAATGCCAAGAGGTCCTTGTCTGTCAACTTTCAATCAACCAGTTTCATCAGCCACAGAGACCGTAGCCAGGATTTGACAAAGAAACACCTATTAATGCGATGAGTCTGGTATTCCACTGCAAAATGACAAAGACAATAAGGCTTGGCTTGCTGTGCCTTCAGGGGTAACATGACATGCATCCCAATTTTCTTACCTTGCAGTGTGCCTACATTCTGGAGACATCGGAGCACATATGTTGCTTCTTCACTCAATGACGGGAAAACACGGCACAGTCATACGGAGACACAGACAGGGGTGGTGTTTCTATCTGGATCTAACCGACTATCTGCTCAGGCAGGCAGAAGGGAAAAAACTAGACCCCAGTCTTCCTTCCTTTCTTCCTTCTGTCCCTCCTTCCTTCCGTTTCTTATTTCCTCTCCCTGGGATAAGGAGAGGAGGAGAGGCAGGAGGACCAGACTGCTGGACTGTGCTGTGGCTGTGTATCACCAGGAGCCGTGCCAGGCTCTGCGTGTGCTCCTCCACTGCAGCAGTGTGAGAGACAGAGGCACGAGCTGCATGTTCCACAGGCTCCACCAGTCCACAGCAAAACACGGCTACAGGATTTTTTGTCCAATGGATTGTGGATTCTGCAGCTTTGTCTCCGCATAAACCCCCCCCCCACACACACACGCACACATGCACAACAATTTTTTTCTTTATCTCCAGTTGTTCAGATTATGTCCTGGGTTTGCCCATTATATCCCTATTCTCCTTTATTTTCCTTTCTGTTTTCTCACCGTCATAAAATGTCAGGCCCAATATAGCGCCAACCTCCCCTCCTTCACTGATGACATCACTGCTTCAGCTGGCCGAGAGTGAGTGGTTTCCTCGCATTGCATGAATATTAACGTCATTGACAGCCGACAAGTTTTTTGGATTAAGCTGCACCATCCACTGATGATTTTTGATCTGAGGGTAACAGGCCACTGATGCTAATTTTGTGATGGCAGACCACATAATAACATGATAATGCACATATGACAAAGCGTGGACATTTGTTTTAATTAGTGGTTAAAGTTAGACTTAGTAAACTGCAAATGAGTCTATGCAACACAGAATCATTGTGGTACTGCTAAACAGACGAATGGTTATGCTCAAAAGTTTGCATACCCTGGCAGCAATTGTGACATTTTGGCATGGATTTGTAAAATATGACTAATAATGCAAAAATAACTTCTTTTAGTGAAGGATAGTGATCATATGAAGCCATGTCTCATCATATAGTTGTGTGGCTCCTTTTAACCTGTGTGTGCCACCCAAATGGCCCTGATCAAAAGTTGACATACCCTTGAATGGAACTTTATAAAGATGGAAAAGGATATAAAAAGATATGCAAAACCTTGAAAATGTCAGACCAAGAAAGATTTCAGCCAAAACTGTTAGAAGAATTGTTTGGGATACAAAGAAAAAGAAGCCTTTAATGCGCCAATGCCACAAAAAGCCTGGTTACAATATGCCCAACAACACCTTGACACGCCTCGCAGCTTCTGGCACACTGTAATTTGGAGTGACAAGACCAAAATACAGCTTTAAGGTCACAACCATAAGCGCTATGTTTGGAGATGGGTCAACAAGGCCTATAATGAAAAGAATACCATCCCCACTTTGAAGCATGGTGGCGGCTCACTGATGTTTTGAGAGTGTATGAAAGGCATGGGGAATCTTCTCAGAATTGATGGAAAGATGAATGCAGCATGTTATCACAAGATACTGGCAGACAATTTGCATTCTTCTGTACGAAAGCTGCGCATGGGACACTCTTGGACTTCCCAGCACGACAATGACCGTAAGCACAAGGTTCTGGAGTGGCCATCACAGTCTCCTGACCTTAATATCATCGACCAACTATGGGGAGATCTGTGTGCGTTTCATACAAGACGACCAAAGACATTGCATGAGCTGGAGGCATTTTGCCAAGACCAATTGGCAGCTATGCCACCTGCAAGAATGGCAGGTGGCAACTATAGACAACTATTACAAAAGACTGCATGCTGTCATTGATGCTAAAAGGGGGCAATGCACAGTATTAAGAACAAAGGAGATGCAGAATTATGATTAAAAAAATGTCTTTGTTGCCAAGTTTTTTGTTTTAGGATTGTGTCATTCTGTTATGACCTACAGTTAAATATGAATTCCATAAGAAATAGAAACTAATGTTTTCTTTAATAATGGTATATATATTGCCAATTCTCCAAGGGTATGCAAACTTTTGAGCACAACTGTAGTTGAGTCACACAAGGGTTGATGGTTGTAAGGATTTCCTTGTAACATATTGATCTTGCAAGCTAATTGTGGCTGAGTAATCCTTGTGTCAAAAAAAAGCATGGCTTGGTGTGTGTTTTTAGAGGACACGTGTTGATATTCTCTCCCAACCTCGCGGGGACTTGCTGCAGTTAGACATTGCCTTGGTCACGGATTTAGAGAGGAAAATATGAAAGACTTTATGTGCCGAAAGACCTTAGCCACCAATTAATGGAAAGTATTATTATTTAGCAGATATTCATGCTGCTGTACTGGAACTAAATGAACTGTACTCCTCACATTACCTTCTGTTGCCTTTCAAATCTGCTTTTTCTGTCAGCCCAAAAGAGGAAATCTGTAAAGAGAATTAAAAAAAAATAGTTTTTCTTAGAACAGTAGTTCTGAGGAATGTGAGGAGCGCTCTCCCTACTGATAGTGAAAAGATGCTAGATAAAATATCCTGCTGATTCAACCTGGGCAATCTCTCACAAATTACATTCCCATGCACTTTAAACACAGATTTTGCAGAGACTTCATGGTGAAACGTTAGATTATCATCAATATCTAGAGAAAATAAAAATAATTTGTAATCCAGTAAAGCACTACAGGTTGAAATGTTTACTGTTGACAAAGACATATACCAATCTAAAATACTTGATTATTTTGAAGGTAATTAGTGGTGTGATTTGATGGAGGAGGCTGGTTTTATAGGGGAGGTCAACAGATTGCCGTCATGAGTGGATAAAATTGATGAAAATTTGTAAAACAGGGATTATTTTCTAGCTCAGTGGCCCATTACTTGACCGATTGAATACAGGCCATGTAGAAAAGTGATGAGAATGGTATGAAATGGCAATATCTAAATGGACTACCACATGTCCATCTAAACTACCCTTCAGAATAAATCCAGATGTCACAACGCTGACGTGTTTGTACTTGTCTCAAATCATTACTGAAATTACCTAAAATAATCACATACTGCATCAGGACACAGTTGATGGGATTTCCCGAATGCGGACCTAAATAAATGTAACTGCCATACTGACTGCTTCATCCGCAGTGGTATCTTAGTGGTAAAGGAGATACCTCCACCTAGTGGTGCATGGTTTATTGTTTGCAGGCCCAGTTAAATGAGTGCACTTATGTGAGTATTGTGAATAAATGCAGCATTACAAAACATTAAAGCGAGACCAAAAAGTGATTCTATGTTGATATGATTTTAAAAGCTTTTGCTTATTGATTTTACCTGCATAGATTCATAGTACATACATATATTGGACTTCACAGTCTTCCAATGTATCTCTATTCTTCTTATCCTCTCCAGTTAATGTGTTCTAATCAGGCAGCAGATGCAGATGTGCCAGATTCTATAGTGAGGTGGCCTGCAAGTGATAGAAATGCATAGCTTTTGATGCTACAACCTTGGGAATCTGATGAGTCAGACTAGATAAACTGCAAGGCCTGAGGAACAGCGATAAGGAACCTTCTGAACAGTCCTCTATTGCTGGTTCTGAACTTCAAAAGCCACGGTTACACTTATTCACTGATTCCTTGATTCATTGTGATAGGTATTCTGCTAGACCTTTTGTTCTTGTATTTGAGATTAATGATTGGTCAATCTAGAATGTGCAAAAAGTGAGTGCGATAAAGGATTTCAAAGTCAGTGAGTGAGTAAGCATTTCTACTGGAAAATGCAATTACTCACAACACATCATTGATAGCTGAGAAATCAGTAGTCACAATCTAATACTTTCAACATGACCTATAAAACATGATCTGAAACATTGATCATACAAACACCTAAATCGTATAATGCAGACTCAATTGGAGATGTACATTCTTACTGTAAGAAATGGCAAGCTTAAATTAAATGCATGTCCTATTGGGTGGAAACCTGTCATGTGGAAGCTACAACACCAATGTTCTTCATTGTGTTGCATTTGCATGATCCCTGACAAAGATTCAATCCCATTAATAAGAACTTTTTAGGGGCCACTTTGACAGAAATCATAGCTTTGAGTTTTCTTGTACCTGCTTTGCACACCTGGATTTGTGCAGTCTCTCCCATTGTTCTTTGTTGATCCTCTTAGCTCTGACAGGTTGGATGTGGGGAGCTACTGTGTTCAATGTGGTTTAAGTACAGATTTTTGCTTGGCCACTCAAGGACACTCATAGACTTGTCCCGGAGCCACTCCAGCATAGTCCCGGTCTTGTGCATTAAGTCATTTTCATGCTAAAATATGAATCTTCACCTCAGTCTCAGAACCTGTGCCCTTTGTATTTGTTTATCTGTGTAGGGAACAATTACTCTAAACTGCATACCAACATGCTTAATCCCATTGATAACTTGTGGTGAATCCTCAAGAGGCAGGTGGACAAACAAAACCCACAAATTCTGACAAACTCCAAGCATTGATTATTCAAGAATGGGCTGTCAGAATGTGGCCCAGAATGTGGCCCAGAAGTTAATTGACAGCATACCAGGTCTTGAAGAAGAAGGGTCAACACTGCAAATATTGACTCTTTGCATGTACTTAATTTGGTACTTATGAAATGCTTGGCACTTATGAAATGCTTGAAATTATACTTCATTATACCTTAGTAACATCTGACAAAAGATCTAAAAACACTGCAGCTGCAAACTTTGTGCAAACTTGTGTCATTCTCAAAAGGTTTGGCCACAGCTATACATTGAATCAATTACTTTTCTTACTTTTACTTGAACAATTACATTACAGGAGTAACTAATTGACGTCGGGTGTAACTTCCCGATTAACCCGTACTACGAAATGTGAATATGTTTTACCCGAGGTATGCTGGCACGGCAATATACGCTGCGCCTCTAAAGTCTGTCTGGAAGTCCTTCATGTCCCGACTGGGGCTTGCGGTCAGCCTCATGTTCGGGTACCACCCACAGGCTATTGGGCAGGCGGAGCGTGCCAACCAAGAACTGGGGAGGTTCCTCCGGTCATATTACCTCGACCGTCCAGGTGAGTGGTTCTGCTTTCTTCCCTGGGCGGAATACGCTCAGAACTCTCTGCGCCATTCCTCCACAGGTTTGACTCCCTTCCAGGTGGTTCTTGGGTTCCAACCGCCGCTGTGCCCCTGGGTAGGGGGTTCTGGTGTGATCCAGGCCGTGAAGGAGTGGTTCAGGAAATCTGATGAAGTCTGGTCTGCCGCCCATCTTCGCCTGCAGGAGGTGGTGCAGCGCAAGAAAATGCAGGCGGATCGGCGGTGGAGCAACACCCCGGACTACCGCCAGGGGGACAAGGTGTGGTTGTCCACGAGGGACCTCCCACTCCGTCCTCCCTGTAGTAAGCTAGGTCCTCGGTACGTGGGGCCGTTTCGAGTCCTCCGGAAGGTAAATTACGTCACATACAGGTTACAACTGATATTGCCTTAAAATAAAATCTCTTCATCTTTCCACGTCTCTCTCCTCAGGTCGGTGGTTCCTGGTCCTCTGGTGGGATTCGGTCCTGCAGTGGCGCCTCCACCTCTGGTGGAGGTAGCTGGGGTTCTGGCATATAGGGTGGATTCCATCCTGGAATCTCGGCTCCGGCGGAGCCGGGTCCAGTACCTGGTGGACTGGACGGGTTACGGTCCTGAGGAACGCAGCTGGGTAGTCGGCGTGTGGCATTGTCAGGAGCCGTGCCTTAGGAGGGGGGTACTGTGACGGCTGCTCCGTGTTGCGCTGCTTACCCTCGTTCTCTCCAACGATCCACCTTGCCGCCGTACTAACTACCGGCAGGAGATGGCAGCAGTGCACCCCACACGCACCTGCACATCATTAGTGATTAGATCCCCTATTTATGTTCTGTGTATGCCCATCACAGGTTATTGTTTGGAAATGTGCTGTGCTGTTCGGCGTGTTTTGTCTGAAGTAAATAAACAAAATGAAGATTACATTTTGTTTCTTTTATTTTTGCCTCAGTATCCTCCTCGCACATCACAACAGACGTCTCCAATACCACTTGCCAGAGTAATGCCCTCACGGTTGAACAGACAGTGTGCCTTGCTGAAAATCTGAGCAAGAATTCCGCTTGCCTTTCAGTTTGCAAGTACTTGCTCTCATTAAACTGCTGGGTGCATTGGTTGTGTTCCCAGGCCAGATACGCATTCTAAAGATCAAAGAGGCTTTTTATGCGATCATAGGTTATTCGTAATGTGAAAACACTTCGATTATCAATATGCATAGACTGGGCATATTTACAGAACTCATTTTTGTCCATAGGAATCTTTTAAAACGTATATGTATATTCAAGAAAATTAGCGCACATTAGCTGTAAGATTTTTTTATTTTTTTAAGATATGTTGAAATGGCCTGAAATCCTTTGTTGGATGATATGTAATCACCATTTAATGGTGACTAACCCAGAGGCCAGGTCGCCTGGGTCGGTGCATGATTCACACATTTTTCGGGAATCCTCTCTTGTTCAGAGATTTGAACAAGGTAAGACAACCACAACCCTTTTTTCCCACGTCCTTCTATTCCGTAACAATTTCAACAAGATATAGAGGACCCAATGACGTTGAATCACCCAACAGGAAGAGCTGTTTCAGGTGCCACCACAAATCAGTTTTTACTCCAATAAAAAGGCACATGAAAATACTCTTTTGATTTATGCATTTGTTCATTTTGCATTCTCCCTTTCTTAACAAAATGAAGATAAATGTTACAGATGATAGAGACACATTGATCAAAGGATCAGTGTATAGCAATACCTTTTTGTCATGTTCCAGTTTTTCTGTTTCCAGTTTTAGTTTCTTTATTTCTAAACTTTTTTTCTGGAAGTCAAAGCTATAAGCTTCTGCTTATTGAACGACTGCACATTGTTATATTCAGCCTGCAAGGCAAAACCCATTGAGCGAAAAAACATGGCATGCAGGATTCAGCATCATTAGTGTTACATATTGTCATTATTAGTGATTCTTTCAATAGCAAAAAGATACCCTTTGGGTTCTGTGTGAGGCCTGAGAGACAATAGACATGGGTGGGTAGAGTGGTTGATTTAGCTTCTCCTACTATAACGCAATTGCCAAGTGACTAAAGGTTTGTTCTCTTGAAGGTTAATTCTCATTCAATAGATGTGTATCAGCTCATGACAACTTGCCATGCATAGCCTAGAATTAGCCTATGTTAGTCAACATGAAATACAGTACAAATTATTAAATGAGTCAACCTGTGTGTGTCAGACATAGCTGACATCCTCAACCAAGTCATCCTGTGCAAAAAATAAAGAGAAAAGCTGATCAACTGTGTCAAGACAGTATTGGTGCATCCACAGAACTCCTCTATGATTTCACCTCTTTCCTCTACCTGAGAGTCAGACAAGAGACATGCGGATAGTATCCCCCTCACCTGTACATAAGACAGGCATGTGAACTACATACATATATTTTAAACTGAGCAATCCAAAAATGTATATGACATTACCCTGTACATAAAGGGTGGATTTTGAGCAGCCATCGGGGTCAGAACAGACTCCCCCCTCAACCCCCTCCATTACGGGCCTTCCTCTATTGTGCGCAAATGCCAACTCTTCTGCTGGTGTAAATGGAGCAGGTGGCCCTCTTCCAGTTTTCACTGTTTCAGCTTTTTTATGTTTGCTATTAACATATGATAAGGCTATTATAAGTGTAGGCTACATACCACGTATGTACTGTGAACTGTTAAAACACACAACTTATATTTTTATATTTCATCCTGACTTTCCAGGTACGCTTTCCACTGGGGTTGCAGCTGAAACGATTGTTAGGATTTAGTTATTCTTCACACAATAGCATTACATTCATAGTGGTAGCTCAACAGCCTAGGTGCTTTAGGGAGTAGATCTTAATTCACTGCATTCATTACATTTCATTACACATCAGTAATAGTTCAATGTCAGAGATGCAGCTTATGTGTAGGCTATTATTTCCAGGTCCAAGAAGAGAAAGAAGAAATTTAGGAAGGGAAAAGATGTGCATTAATAAAGTACCGGGTGGACTGAAATACAGTACCAATTGAGTTGGCCATTGCGGCACCTAACAAGTACATTGCCCTCCTGGAAGCTAATGTCAAAGTCAAACTTGCAGTGTTTGCAAATAGGTGCAAGAAAGCTGCAGATGAGGATGCAGACATTTCTGCAGCTGTCAAGAACATGAAGACAGAAACAAAGCTGTTGCCTAACAAAACAAACAAGTAATTTGGGAAGCATTTAAACCTTTAGTTTGAGAGTTTTAAATTACAGGGCACAATTTCTTGTTTTAATCAATTCTTTATACCGGGACTATTATTTCATTCAGCTTTAATGCTCATGCCCTAGCTTCTTGTGAGTTGATGTTCTGTTCTAATAAAAATGCTGCAGAAACATTGTTATATCTGGTAAGTAATGCACTAATATAATACTAACATTCAGTAATTAATGGTTTATAACCATCTGCATGTTCTATTCAGCAATTAATGAACTAATAAACTGTCGTGACTTAACAATCAGCAAAACAAATCCTTAACAAATACTAAATTAAGAGTAATTAATAGTTTATAACCATCTGCCAGTTATATCCAGCTATTAATAAACTAATGTATGCTGATAATGAAGCAATACATCTGGTGTTCTTGAACATAATGACACAACAACTGTAGTGTGTGTTGGAACCAAACGCATACATTTTAGTGAAAGGTGATTTTATTTGAAACAAAAACAAAACAAACACGAACTGTACACGAAAAAACAAAGGGGCTGTAAACCAGCAGCAAAACGAATAACTAAACATAAAACACACTGAGAATGGACTTACATAAAGAACATATAGCGCATCGCACAAACAATAAACGACACCGAGTGTGGACAAGAACTTAGCTTAAGTAGACACCCCAATCAGAGACCACTGACAACAGCTGTCTCTGATTGGGGAGCCCTGAACAGCAGCATAGAGGTGCCTCGAGGCACCTCTACACGGCATGTCCTGGTTGTAAGCCCGAGGCACAAAAGATGGCCAGGGGCCCCCAACCAGGACATGTAATATTTAGATTGCAATAAATACATGTTTATTGATTCATGTTTTTTAATATGTCCTTCATGAGTTACCTATTAATTTGTTAACACAACCATATTGTCATGTCCTGGCTGGGGGCCCCTGGCCATATCTGTGCCTCCGGGCTCACAGTCAGGGCATGACACATAGAGGTGCCTCTAGGCTCCTCTATGCCACTGTTGTGGGCTCATCAGTCAGAGACAGCTGCCAGTTGCCTCTGATTGGGGAGCCTACTTAAGTTAGGTTTTGAGCCACACCCGGTGTCGTTTATTGTTTGTATTCATACAATGTTCACGGTCCTGTCTTGTTGAATTTTCCTGTTCTGTGGATACTCTACATGTTGTTAGTAAGTTTTCACAGTGTGTTATGTTTAGTTAGTTAGTTGTTTGGCTGTTAATTTCAGCACCTTTCATTTACGTGTACAGTGTTTGTTTGTTTTTGTCTTGGGATTAAATTCACCTTTTACTTTAAAATTTCCGCGTTTGGTTCCCCTCACACCCGAGACTGTGATACATATACAGTTCATTATTTGTAGATTAATTAATTAACAATTAGTTTACACAATGTTTTAATGTATTAGTTACTGTTTATTGACATGTCTTATAAAAGTTAACTAATAATTAGTTTATATGTTTATTAACATATTCACAGATAATCAAAGGTTTATGGATTAATACAATTAATGTATGTATTAATGATTATTAATGATTATTATCTTTATTGTAAAGTGTTACCCATTAACTTTTCTATGAACTCCTCATAGCTTATCATTGTCAAGGTGCATTGTTCTGAGGAAAAATACGGAGCACGAGCCATTATGCAAACACTCAGCCTGCGTTGCGGAATGTGCCTCTTTTTGGTACACAAACTCCAAATAAGTTAACGTTGAGTCAACTAACAAACATCTTACCCACCGTTGTAGTACCGTTTAACACCAATGTAAATAATCAGAGTTTGTCTGAGTTGTTTGAACTCCTTTCTTAGAATACCCCTCTGGTGTAAGATTGTTTTTCAATGCAGAAAAGAGACTGAAAAATGCACATTCCATATATTTCTATGGTTTATGTTAGAATTATCTTGGGGCCAGGTAACATAATGACAAAGATGTATACTACGGCATATTTTGTTTTCATGAAATATTTTCTTCTTGATAAGGTATATTCAGGGGTACAATGTGGAACAATCCAGAACTTTCCTACTTTGTAACAAATGCACCATTAGACAAGTTGAAAGTTTTTTAGGGAGGTCTGTCCCTAACCTGAAACAATAAAAAAGATTACAGCCCCGGCCAAATGATTTGAGAATGACACAAATATTAATTTTCACAAAGTCTGCTGCCTCAGTGTTTACGATGGCAATTTGCATATACTCTAGAATGGCATGAAAAGTGATCAAATGAAATGCAAATAATTGCAAAGTCCCTCTTTGCCATAAAAAATCATTACATAAAAAAATATGTCCACTGCATTTCAGCCCCGCCACAAAAGGACCAGCTGACACCATGTCAGTGATTCTCTCGTTAACACAGATGAGAGTGTTGACGAGGACTGGGGATCACAATGTCATGCTAATTGAGTTAGAATAACAGACTGGAAGCTATCAATGGAGGGTGGCTTAAAATCATTGTTCTTCCTCTGTTAACCATGGTAACAAGCAAGGAAACACGTGCAGTCATCATTGCTTTGCCCAAAAGGGGCTTCACAGGCAAGGGTAGTGCTTCTAGTAAGATAGCACCTAAATCTACCCTTTATCGGATCATCAAGAACTTCAAGGATAGAGGTTCAAATGTTGTGAAGAAGGCTTCAAGGTGCCCAAGAATGTCCAGCAAGTGCCAGGACCATCTTGATTAAGTTGATTCAGATGCAGGATCGGGGCACCACCTGTGCAGAGCTTGCTCAGGAATGGCAGAAGGCAGGTGTGAGTGCATCTGAATGCACAGTGTGGCTTTTGGAGGATGACCTGGTGTCAAGAAGGGCAGCAAAAAAGAGACTTCTTTCCAGGAAAAACATCAGGGACAGACTGATATTCTGCAAAAAGTTACAGGGATTGGACTGCTGAAGACTGGTGTTAAGTTATTTTCTCTGATAAATACGCTTTCTGATTGTTTGGGAAAAATTAAAAGGTGAGCGCTACATCAGTCCTGTGTCATGCCAACACCAAAGCCTTCTGAGACCATTCATGTGTGGGGTTGCTTCTCAGCCAATGTTGCCTAAGAACACAGACATGAGTAAAGAATGGTACTAAAACATCCCCCAAGAGCAACTTCTCGCAACCATACAAAATCAGTTTGGTGACGATCAATGCCTTTACCAGCATGATGGAGCACCATAAGGCAATCCAGATGGCTCAGGGTACAAAATATTGACATTTTGTGTCCATGGACAAAAAACTCCCCAGACCTTAATCCCATTGAAAATGTGTCGTCAGGATATGTGTTTTTTGATTGTCCATCTGCCTCTAGAGGTAGAGGAAGGTGGACAATCAAAAAACACATATTCTGACAAACTCTGAACATTGATTATGCAAGAATGGGCTGCCATAGGTCAGGATGTGGCCCATAAGTTAATTGATAGCATTTCAGGGAATTACAGAGGTCTTGAAGAAGAAGGGTCAACACTGCATATATTGACTCTTTGCATGTATTTAATGTAATTGTCAAAAAATTGTCTTGACACTTATGAAATGCTTGTAATTATACTTCAATATACCATAGTAACATCTGACAAAAAAATACTGCAGCAAACTTCGTGTAAACAAATACTTGTGTCATTCGTAAAACGTTTGGCCACGGCTGCCGAAATAAGAGAGATTATATGCATGGTATAAAATATGCAATGTTTTTTTACTGTTAAGCAAACCTAGAAAATGCTAATTCCTACATCCCAATATTTCACCGGGGGCCCAGAGAAATACTGAGAACAACAATGATCAAAATTCAGGGAACACATAATCATCATATTATAACACCAAGTCAATTAAATGTTTATCTCTCCTTATCCTTCCTAGCTGATTATTCTCTAGTTTTGAGTTTTCTTGTGACTATTGTCACCAGCAGCCCATTCAGCGAATGGCACATCCATACATGCCATCGCAAGAAGGTTTGCTGTGTCACGCAATACAAAATTAAGAGCATGAAGGCGATACCAGAAGACAGGCCGTTACAGGAGGAAAGCTGGACAGGGCTGTATTAGGGCATTCTTTGTTCAAGGAGGAACTACCAGAGCCCTAAAAAAATACCTCCAGCAGGCTACTGGTGTGCATGTTTCTGACCAAACTGTCAGAAACAGACTCCATGAGGGCTTAATGTCCTCTAGTGGGACCTGTCTTCACAGCCCAGCACCATGCAGTCTGAATGGCTTTCGCCATCAAACACCAGAATTGGCAGGTCTGCCATTAGCGCCCCATTCTCATCACAGATGTGAAAGAATCTGGAGACGGCGTGGTGATCGTAATGCCGCCTGAAACATCATCCTGCATGACTAGTTTGGCAGTGGGTCAGTAATGTTTTTGGGGAGGCATATCCTTGGTGGGTCACACAGACCTCCATGTGCTAGCCAATGGTACCCTGTAAAGTCCCGGGATAAAACCTTCAGACCCATTGTCAGAGCTTCCTCCTTGTGCAGGACAATGTCCGGCCTCATTTGGCCAGAATGTGTAGGCAGTTCCTGGATGAATCCAAATTGAGATATTATGTATCGGTGCATTTGATGCCGCAAAGTAGTGCCATAGACTGATGCCTTGACCCAGGTCTGGGAGGAGTTCTCCCAGGACCCCCCTGTTAAGTGGTGACTTTAAAACAAACCATATCAAAAGAGATGTTGTGTCAATTTGATAGCTGGGAGCATAGCTGTAATATCTATACTTGAAAGATTTTATGAAAAATGTGTTTGGCCTGCTTGCAATCAAACTGTGCAACCCAATGCTTAATGCCCTGCAGTGTGTACGTGTGTTGAGGTACAACTGTATTTTTTTATCAGAAAGTTGTATTTGAAGTGGCTAAGGATGTAGCATTCTGTTTAGTAAGAACATAGAGATGGCTAGAAGGTTCTACTTCGAAATAACCTATTCTGGACACAGAGATAGATAGATAGATAGATAGATAGATAGATAGATACTCTCTATAACAGGTCTTCAGGGATATATTCAGATCTGATTATTCCACATTCAATAAGTTATTCAGCAGGGTTGGTTACAATAGATTATGACATTTGGAGGAGTTAAAAGCAGTCAGTTTGTATTTCTTGCCATTTTAATCCTATATTTTGTTAACTGTAGGCTATGAGCTTTGTTATTTTAGAACAAAATCGTTTTTTTTTCAAATATAATAATAGTTCGTGCACTGCACAGCACTATTACATATCCAATCGTACCATCAGTTGTAACAGGTGGAAAGTTAATGTCCTTGACTCTCACAGCTAGCTCAGATACTACTAGGCACACATTGCCTTGTAGTATCTTGTTTATAATTTGCTTTTCTTGTTGTTCTCCTATCATCGTCATAAACCCGGTGGGCATGGGAGGTTAAGGGGAGAGATGCTAATCATTGATACTTAAAAGTCGGCAGGCTACCTAAGCGGTCTAACCTTATAAAATATATATTTTCCTAAAAAACATGGCAATTTGGTTTTAAAACTGATTTTGAAAAATCTCTGCAAAGATCTTTATTCGCTCATGATTACTCAAAAGCACTAGAGGGTTGTATGTTTTACAAGATAAATCCACATGCTGGCAGCATAAGTTAGTATTTCATTACTATTATGGTATTTGATTTGCAGTGACATTATTGGCCTTTCCCACTGAAACGTTAACAGCCTAGAGGGATACTAAAATGAGGTACGGAGCCTGCGATTTTTTGTTCTGCCTCATATAAAGGTCTAAGGTCTTAATCAGTCTTTGATCAGACAGTTGCAATGAAAAAACTGTGTGGACTTTTTGTTGTCCAGAGTTGTGTTTGAAAGGCCAGTCTGCATGCCGACATTGTTTTGAGTAGGACTTCATTCGTATATCCCCCCACAAGTGTATTGAAGTGAGGAAATTATTATGTGTATCTCGTAGTTGTTGCCTCAAATCAGGGGAGATTAGTTTCTTTATTAGCATCCATTAGAGTCCAAGATGTTGACCTTCCATAGTTCTTACATGTTCTTCTGCAAGCAATCTCATGGTAATCTCCAAAGACTATAGCATTAACACAACATTTTATGTCAGAATGCATAGGAGGGGGTCAAAGGTAATAGCCAATCAGTACACAAGTTCCATCCCACAACAAACCCCAGATGGCCCACTCCTGATAATAAAAACCAATGACAACACATGGACAACCCCCCTAACAGGCATAGACAACCCCCTTAAATAACCACATCCTGTCCATTGTCATTTGTTCTAATCATAAATTGTGTCACACTTAACACTAGAAGTGCCAGAGCGGGCAAATTTTACCCAGTGAAGAGGAAAGAAATTATATCTGCGCTCTCGATCAAATTCCAGGACCCTGCTTTTTATACTTTTACTAAATATGTGTGTTTTTATACCCAGTATTTTTTTATTGTGAAAATCACACCGAGAAAAGTTGATTTAAAACTATTTCATTCGTGTTCAATGTTAAATTGCGCATTCGGCCATTTTTATTCCTGCATTCCATGGTTGCAATTCTCTTTTCTATCAGCAGATGTCGCAAGGGCTCCCGTATACAAGTCTTCTGTTATTTAGAAAAAATAAATCTTTAAAGTGTATAAATATATGATATATAGTGGTATAATAGTGGTATTCAATTAAAATGTAGAAAGTTCCAGTTAGACCAAATTACTTCAAGCAATGGTCCGGAACGTCTTATTTGTGTTATGATTCAGTGTCGTACATATTGAAGTAGTCTAGTAGTTGTATGTATGTAGAAAGCAACGGTTTATTTTATTTGACTCTCAAGTAAAATAAAGTGTACAATTTCATAATAATAATACACATAGCTGCTAGCAGCAATTTGGGTTACTCCACAACATTGGGGACAATTCGAAAATTGACAGACGTGTACCGCACGCATACGCAAAATGCAAAATGAATCTCGATGATTATTGGTCGACCGAAATGAAAATAAAACATTCTGATATCTGCTCTTTGATGAGAGGACCACAAGGACTGTCCGCCTTGTGAATGATACATTTGCGATGATATCGGAGGTATTCGATACGTTTGTGAAAAACAGTGCAGTGAGAACATAACTGTAGTAGATGAACAAGGCGCAGTGTCGCTTTACACAATACATGGCCAATAAACCTTTCTGAAATTCTGAATAGAATTTCACAACGCAATTTATGGAGAAATGAAAGTAGCGGTCAATATTGTTATGCGACTGCAAAAAGGAGATGTAAAGTTAGCATTCAATGTTCAGGGAACAAAACTTGTGAGTTCTGCCAGACGTGTTACCGACTTGACTTAAGACCAAATCTATCTCCTAGACATTGCCAGTTCAGTTGCCAAATATGTTATATTATGCTTGGTATTCTCTGCAACTTTTGTTCCCTGTTTTTATGTTTGTTTCCAGTGCCGTGAGAACATAACTGTAAATTAACAACTTTTCCCCATCAAGGCGCAGTGTTGCGTTACACAATAAATGGCCAATAAACCGCACACATTTGGCATTAAATTCTGGGTAGCTGCCAACAAAATATATGTTGAACACACAACCCTATTTATGGAAATATTAATGTAGACCGGCTGGTCAGCGGTTAGCAGACAAAATTGTTATGCGTTTGTGAAATGTTCAGGGAACCAAACTTGTGAGCTCTGCCAGACATGTTAGCGATTTGACTTGAGACCAAATCTATTGATTCGCGAAGCGGGCTTTAGGTGGGGGATGGGTGCATTCTTTACTAGCTGAAGCAAAGAAACAAAGAAACCTGGAGCACAATGCAATTGCCTAAGACTA
The DNA here is from genome assembly GCA_016801125.1 of Novumbra hubbsi. Lineage (NCBI taxonomy): Eukaryota > Metazoa > Chordata > Actinopteri > Esociformes > Umbridae > Novumbra > Novumbra hubbsi. The sequence continues at coordinate 29,472 of JACXGK010004635.1, forward strand.
ACCGCTTAGAGTATCCACTAATTACACACACCCATTCGTTTGCTCATTTTCATCTGGTGATTTTACATGAATGTTTCAAACATTGTAATTTTAATAGCTCCTCCTTGTCCTGCCTATTGTGTAGTAGGGAGATGATTGAAAATGAAGGTTAAGCTATTTTATATAGCGTTATTTTCTCCGCCACTTTTTAATGTATATCATAATAATAATACATATAGCTGGAAGCAGCACTTTGGGTTTACTCCAAAAATTTTAGACAATTGTGAAAGCAAATTTGAAGTTGAAGCAGACAGGACGGATTGAACCATGGACCATGGGTTTACAACCAGGTCACTCTAACCACCACCCCACCGGCAAAGTTGCTGACCAAACCATTTCGGAATGTTGGGTATTTTTCTAATTGAAAATATACATGAACGAGAGTTAGAATTATCTCATGACAAAATAAAGCATATAGCTCCACAAATTGACAGATGCCGAACTAAAATCATTCATGGGTCTTATTTATTTGAGGGGTGTTACTAGGGGTAAAAGCATGAAACTCTATGTTTATTGGTCGGCCGAAATGAAAATAAAAAAATGTGAGGTATAATGCTCTATCTGCGCTTTAATGTCAAAACCACAAGAACTGCCTGCATTGTGACTGATACATTTGCAATGATATCGGAGGTATTCGATAAGTTTGTGAAAAACAGTGCAGTGAGAACATAACTGTATTAGATGGACAACTGTTCCCTCACGGTGTCGCTTTACAAAATACATGTCCAATAAACCGGACACATTTGGCATTCAATTCTGGGTAGCCGCCCACAAAATACATGTTGAAAGCACAACGCTATTTTTGGAAAGATGAAAGTAGGCGGGCTGGTCAGCGGTTAGCGGACAATATTGTAATGCGTTTGTGAAAAGGAGATGTAAAGTGAGCATTCTATGTTCAGGGAACAAAACAAGTGAGCTCTGCCAGGCAGGTTAGAGATTTGACTTGAGACCAAATCAATTGATTCGCAATGCGGTCTTTAGGTGTGGTGTGGGTGCATTTTTCACTATATGAAACAAAGAAACTCTAAGCACAATGCAATTCCCTAAGACTAACCTATTAGAGTATTCACAAATTACACACACCCATTTGATTGCTCATTTTCATATCAGGTGATTTTACACAAATATTTCCAACATTGTAATTTTAATAGCTCCTCCTTGTCCTGCCTATTGTGTAGTAGGGAGATGATTGTAAATGAAGGTTAAGCTAATATGTAAAACGCATTATATAGATTTTATAATTCGTTATTCTCTCCGCCACTTTTTAGTGTACAATATTATAATAACACAAATAGCTGCAAGCAGCAATTTGGGTTAGTCCAAAAATTGGGGACAATTAGAAAAGCAAATTTGAAGTTGTAGCAGACAGGAGGAATCGAAGCTTGAAGCCTGGGTTTACAGTCAGTACACCCTAACCACTGCACCACGGCAAAGCTATAAAATAAGCCATTACGGAATGTTTGGTATTTACCTAATTGAAAATATACATGAAAGAGCTTTAGAATTTATTTATTGGGCAATTTAGAACGTAACACGGACATTGGCCATAGATCGACACTAAGGTGAAGGTGCAAGACAATCTCCTTGACATCACCAGTTCAGTTGCCAAAGTCGTTTTGACTTTATATTTTCTTCGTTGCTATTTGTATTATTCCTCCAATATTCCTGCAATATTGAGTGCAATATTATATCGTATAAAACCAAGCCAGACCGGGTTCTTTACCCATTGTAGTTTTAAACCATTACATTTTGTGGAATTATTTGATAAAGATTAGATGTGTGGTGGGCGATTATAAACAAACCGTGCCTGTAGGGCATATACTCAGAGATAGCAAGGCTGGTGTGATAAATGTTACTTAGTGCATTCCAGAAGTTGGACTATAAGTCAAGAGGTTAAGGCAAGGACACTATGTATAGGAAGACAGGTTTATTGGCTTTTAGCTGGACACACACTGATGCGGACAATGAACCCAGGAAGAGGAAAAGTAAACACGAGCTAGCAGAGGCCTCCTGTCAGATCTCCTGGCGCCAGACTACCCCCTCAACTGTCTTCCTCGTCTGCCTCCAAGGTCACAAGATGGCCCCACGGTCAGAGACGGGGTCTGCGAGATGGGACACGCCCACCCAGGAAGCACACTCAGCAGTTGAGTGTTACGTTCAGGAAATGTTGGGTTGTTAGTATGAGGTTAAAGCATGACTCATTATATAAACAAGGGGGGACTTTAATTATTTAAATTGGGGAAATGAATTAAGCCTTAAATGAGAAGTGATGTTAGGTCTGCTTCTGATGGGACTCTAACTGTATGGTAAAGATTGACCACAATGGTCACTATCACTGCAATGCCTTACGGTGCTATGTGTCAGGGTAACACATGTCCATTGCGTCATATTTACATTTAATTTAAGGAATAATAAAGATAATCCTTTTTAATATTTTTCTTTATTTTAACCGAAGTATTTGGACCTTTTCAGTTCGTTAGCGATGGGAATATACTTTTCTTTTGCAAGTTTTATCAACATGTAATGATTATTTGTTACATGTGTGAAGGGGGGAATGTTGGAATAAGGAACTTAAATGGATTAAGTTTGACACAATTTATGATTAGAATAAAGAACAAAGGCCAATAGACAGAATGTGGGCATTTAAGGGGGTTGTCCATGTGTTGTCATTGGTCTTTATGACCAGGAGAAGGACATCTGGGGTTTGTTGTGGGATGGACCTTGTGTACTGATTGGCTATTAACTTTGACCGCCTCCCATGCATTCTGGCATAAAAATTTGTGTTACACATTGTATTATTTGGAGATTTTATGTTATGTTTATGTTAAGTTTTTGGTTGAAGTCGCCTCTTGTTTCAATGTTTTGTAAAGTGTTTTGTCAAATCTGAAAGCACTACTTAAAACCTCAATATTATAAAATGATGTGTGTGTTAAAAATCATTCTTATTTTGACTACAGCCACTGCTCACAGCTGTGTTGTAGTCATGTGAACATTATGATGCAGATAGTAAGCAGAAAACAACCTCTTTTGACAAATGCCTTTTAAAGTGCTTAAAAACTGCTTCATGGTTCTGAACTTTCTTGACACATTATATGTTGGCATTCCTGCACTCAATGCACAGTGTTAATGCAGATTTGTGACTGAAAAAGTAAGGGCAACTTTTCTCAAGAATATGCTTATGTTATGAGTTTTGTTCTTGTTATAAGTCTTTTCCTCTTGTTTCAATATTTTGTATCTTTGTCAAATCTGAATGCACTATTTAGAACCTCAACATTTCAAAATCATGTGTGTGTACAAAATAATTCTTAGTTCGACTGCAGCCACATTACGATGTAGTAAATAAGCTGAAGACAACAATTTTTGACAGTTTTTCACAAATGCACTGAAAGTGTCTTATAACATGTCCAAACTGTTTTGTAATTCTGAACTTACTTGATATATCATATTTTGACAGTCCTGTACTCAAAACAAGGTATTCATGTCGATTTGTGACTGATAAAGTAACTGGAACTTTCCTCAAGAATATGCTTATGTTTCCTCTTGTTTCAATGTTTGGTAACTTTATCAAATCTGAAGGGGCGGCGTCTCAGCTGGGCACGTCAGGGGCGGCGTCTCAGCTGGGCACGGCAGGGGCGGCGTCTCAGCTGGGCACGTCAGGGGCGGCGTCTCAGCTGGCCGGTCGTGGAGCAGGTGCCGAGACGAGGGTCGGACAGGAAGCAGGTGCGGGGACGTGGGCCTGCTCGTCGAATGCTGCTGGTTTCTTTTGGTGGTTGATTCTATCACGGCTGTTGTGCATGGCAAAACCAAGTGCAGACATTTTGAAAGTAAAGGGTGATTTATTATCACAAAACAGGTAACACGAACTACACAGCTAACGAAACAAAAGGTGCTGGAGTAAACAGCATAAAAACGGGACAATAACTATACATGAAAACAACCGCGAACTTACAAACGAAAGGTGTAGCGTATCCACATGAATTGGGAATAAACAAGACAAACCGTGAACGTTGTTGAGACAAACAGAACAAACAATCAACCACACCTCTTGTGTGGCTGTAGCCTAACCTAAGTAGGCTCCCCAATCAGAGTCAACTGAACACAGCTGAACACAGCCTCTCTAGGTGGCATGCCCTGACTGCGAGCACCAAAGCATAGAGTAGGCTAGGGGCTCCCAGCCAGGACATGACAAAGAGTGATTCTGTATTTTTACAAAACTGTGGCAGCACAGAATGCCTGAAGTGTTAGACTTTTCTTTACAACTATTCCTTTGGAGTTAAACAACTGAGGTAGAAAGTTATAAGATATTCATTGGTTGTGTTTTGTTAGATATTTCTCTGTTCCAATATGTTAACATTTCTGGAGGATTACTGCGAAACAGCAACTAATCTTTTGAAAAGGATTCACTGATAGGTCCGGGACACTTGAAAGCGGTCAGTGACCAGGACTGATATTGTTTAGAGCTCAGAATCTGAGTTCTGCTTGAAGGACATGGCAGGTAGGGATCATCAGATCCTAAAGGGGGAGACTACTAGATTCTACAGGAGACCCAGCAGTGAGCTGCCCTGTCTACTCTGCAGTGAGGAGTGTCTGAGCTGTCTACAAGACTGAAGCAGACCACCCTGGTTGAGTCCATACCAGGTTCTACACATCACACATAGTCTGCTGACAAAGTAGCTGAGAGAGGAATCTGGATCCATGCCATGAACTGCTAGAAAGCTCTGAGATTGCATCCGAGTATTCAGCAAAAGAATAGGTGAGTAGAAGTCACCTAAGGGCGCTGGCCCTGGGGGCAGGACACGGGAAGCGGACCCTGGGGGCAGGACACGGGAAGCGGACCCTGGGGGCAGGACACGGGAAGCTGGCCCTGGGGGCAGGACACGGGAAGCTGGCCCTGGGGGCAGGACACGGGAAGCGGACCCTGGGGGCAGGACACGGGAAGCGGGCCCTGGGGGCAGGACACGGGAAGCTGGCCCTGGGGGCAGGACACGGGAAGCGGGCCCTGGGGGCAGGACACGGGAAGCGGACCCTGGGGGCAGGACACGGGAAGCTGGCCCTGGGGGCAGGACACGGGAAGCTGGCCCGTGTGGCTGAAGCCAGAACCGGAACGTGTCTCTGGGCTGGAGCCGGAACGACCACGGTCTGACGTGGGGCAGGTGCTGGAACGTGGGCCGGTGGTGGAGCTTGTGCTGGGACGAGGACCGGACGTGGAGCAGGTGCTATGACGTGGACCGGTCGTGGAGCAGGTGCCGAGACGAGGGTCTGACGTGAAGCAGGTGCTGGGACGTGGGGCGGTCGTGGAGCATGTGCTGGGACAAGGGCCGGACGTGGAGCAGGTGCTGTGACGTGGACCGGTCGTGGAGCAGGTGCCAAGACGAGGGTCTGACGTGAAGCAGGTGCTGGGACGTGGGGCGGTCGTGGAGCATGTGCTGGGACGAGGGCCGGACGTGGAGCAGGTGCTCTGGCACCGGTGGTATTCCTAGAGGGCCCTGGAGCGACAGCTGTGCGCTTCCCAGGACCCTTGGCACCGGTGGTGCGACGAGCAGGCGCTTTCCTACGGGCTGCCTGTTTACCAGACCCCAACCCGGGAGTCCGCGGTCAGCGCAGACAGGGACAGATACTCGGACTGCCTGGATCTCCCCTCATGGATCAGCCCTGATAGGCCCCCCCAAAAAAACATTTGGGGGCGACCCTGGGATGCGGCCATGCTGGGTGCCGAGGTAACCCATGGAACTCGGGTTGAAGGTGGACTTGTCCACCCCCTGTTGACACCCCAGCCTGGATCCTCATCAGGAAGATATATTCCGCCCCTGAATCGTCGGAGGAGAGAGAGTCGGATCCCCAGCCCCCCAACCAGGTGTACTCCTCTCTCCACCGACGCTGCTCGTCGAATGCTGCTGGTTCCTGACGGTGGTTTATTCTGTCACGGTTGTAGTGGGGTGCAGAACCAAACGCAGACATTTTTAAATGAAAGGTGATTTAATCCAGTAACAAAAGAACAAACTACACGGACTGTACACGTAAATGAAAGGTGCTAACCAACATAAAAAGTACAAAGAAACATGTAGCGTATCCACTTGAAAAGGGAATTAAACAGAGACAAACCGTGAACGTTGTGAGACACAAACAATAAACCACACAGAGTGTGGTGAAAACCCTAACCTAAGTAGGCTCCCCAATCAGAGTCAACTGAATGCAGCTGCTCTGACTGGGGAGCCCACAGCGGCATGGAGAAGGCTAGAGGCCTCTCCATGGGTCATGCTCTTAAACGGCCAGGGGCCCGCAGCCAGGGTATGACAGTTACTAAGGTTACGACATATGGGGTAGTCCAGATGCACGTTAATATAGACCAAGACATCTCTGTTCACAGTCCATAACTATTGTGGGAATGATATCATGTTGTTCCGTTTGTCACATCTAAAAGCTCATTGAATTGTTGTTTGACTGTTTGTGAGTATAATTGGATAAGAGTAAACAGCATGATATGGTTAATCTTATAGGGTGGATTGTTGTGGTAATATTAACAATTGGATGTATTAATTGATCATACACTGTCTTACAAGTCTAACTCTGTTGTTGCATTAAGAGAGCAAAGGAATGTTGGGGTCATAAAGCTATGTGAGAGGATCTGGTCTGGTGTTTGTTGGTGACACCTATCTGTATGCTAAATCCTGTATACACTGTGCCCATCTGTTCTCCTTATCACCTCACTGTTCATTGATCCTTAGGAATTAGGCCATGAGGGGGTGATACTTCACCCCTGAGTGGGGGCTATTGGGGCACCTGGATAGACACAGAATAGGGGGAGAACATTGGGGTCAGGAGAACATTGGGGTCATTGCATATCCATTATACCAAATGGATATGCAAATAACCTGAGTGTTTTTGAATTTATGTAACTTTGGAATTACAAGAGATGCTTCCCTGTCACTCTGGGTGATGGGGAACCAGACACTCCTTGCAAGTGAATCTTTAATAAACTGTTAATTGTGCTAAAGACGTTTTCTTTCTTACCAGCCTAAATAATAATTTTAGACATAGTAAAATTGCCATGATAGTTCTTAGTGATACAGTTGTGACCGCTATGACTTACGAAGTAGATCGTCAAAGGGATTATTTTCGATTTTGTTCCAGAAAGATGTAATGCGCCAAAAAAGCGTTTTCTGCCTAAAGGGCAGGTAATTGGTTTTGCGTTTGATTACATGCTTTTGAAAGTCAAGTTATACAGTTTATCCGTAGGCGTTGAATATACAAAGGATACAAGTTATCTATGGTACAAACAATGCCTTACTTGAGGTGGCCAAAGAGGTGTATCTAACTTATGACAAAGTTCAAAAACAATAAAGCTTGTCAGCGAAGATGGCCCGTTTGCTATCAAAACCAAAGGCAGCTCAGCATATGTCTTAGGGATTCAACCTGACGTCTGGCTGTTTACAGACGCTTTGTCTACTAAGCACCCTGTAGACATTTGCGCGTAATTCTATATCATGTTTGTATATGCAGACATTATATCATATCAAAGGGTGGGAGACAGTTTTGTACCACTCCTCCGAACTGCTCATATAGAAGGTACAGACATTAGCACAATTAATT